>DWJK01001014.1:0-18540 GCA_018248815.1 Croniades pieria auraria | reverse complement strand
GTCTTATGAAGCCGGCATTTAGGAAAAGCTAATTTGTGGCCGTTCCTAGTTGAAACACAATTTGGGCTATGTTGATTGCATATGTGAAGTATGACACGACTTTGCTATGAAAAAATATGGACCAAAATTACTTACATATAAAAATTTTTTTTTTTTTAATTTGGGATAGTAACAATGTAACTAAATCAAAATACCATACATTAGTATGAAAGAACATAGGGTATAAATATGATGATTAAATTAAGCTGTCTGGTGCTCCACAATGTAACAAAACTAGTACTCCCTGTGCTACACTCTCCTACTTATCTCTTGGGGGAAATACAGGTGGGATATTATATTATAATCTTGGTGCTGTACAAAATTTCTTTTGTATAAAGTATAATTAACATACCGTCAACAAATTGATTCAAAATAATTTTCAATTCTGCTTTTTTAGCTATATTCGTGTCTTCAACCAGGTCGTACACGAAGTGCCTTCCTCTCATTTTGTTAGGTCTTCCGCCTTTTTTGTGCAGCGGGGGCGGCCACCGGCGTTTTAATATAAACGTGTTCTGAAATCATTGATTGTATAATAATCCTGATACAATTTTTAACAAACATTGTTTTAATATAAAACTTACCCTTGTCTGCAGATTTAAAACGGTAGTACCAGATTTTGTTATTTGTTTCAATATATTATTTAAGCTCAACATGCTGATGTGATTACAATACAAGCGGTACTTTTATCGAGTCTTCAATTTTATAATAATTTAAGGAAAATTGCATTGCATATCTTTCTATTTTTAAAATAACTTGATTATTATTGCTTTCTACTTCAAGAGGTTAGGTTTTCCAATTATGTCAGTGTTAACATCTCATATTTATAATATTTGTCACGCGCTGTAAACAGCCAAAAATATAATTTCCATTATCTATTTCAATCTTCCCAATATTAAGTAACAATATATTTATTACTTTATATTACTATTTTGAATAGTATAAATTTAAATAGTATAAACGCTACTACAAGGTAGAAGACTGTGTGGATTTCGTTATCAAGACCTACTAACGGGCACGAGTGTTATTGATTTAAAAATAATAATTTTCTTGGTTATCCTTGAGCGTACGCATCCATGTTGATTTTGAAACGACGTATTATTTTAAAAGTTAGCTGATAGTAAAGTGGTTGTTCGTTTGATTGGTTGTTCAAACAGCGCAATATACATTGAAATATATTTTAAATACAATGGATGATGATAACAGTTCGGATATGCAGGCAAGTTAATGAATAGGTTATATGTAATCCTCACCCTGGTACTACGAAAGTTGTGTTGACATAAAAGTTATTTTATTTTACAGAAATGTCTGCCAGATGAACATATGGATACAGATGAGGGTCCACTGATTAATGAGAACTCGAATGGGCTATCGCATTTGCTCACGGAGGGCGAGTTCAACAGTGTGGAGGCAGGGGTGGACGAGTCGTCGACATCGAACCAAGGTTTTCTGAATGCGGTGGAATTATCAGCGAGTAGCGTAGGGGACTACTTGGAGAGCAACGCGTCCGGGTTTAACGCGGACTCGTTTGACGTAGGCGATAACGCTGTAACGTTCCCTAGCGATAGATTGAATAACGTGATGTCTGACGGCGACTCTCGGCTTAGTGATACTGTGTATAAGGTTACCGCGTCTGATACTGATGGTGATTTTACAGAAGCTAAATCAAAGCCGGACACTGATTATGAGCATGACAGTGTCAGTGAAATGTCCAATGAAGGTGGCCTCTCCATCCAGTTCACTGATGCAGTGCAGGTAACGTTACTGTTTGCGTCACAGTGTTTTGTTTATTTGTAGCAGTTTTGTTATTTTAATAGTAACTTTTTTTTTCTATTGAAATGCACATACTTAAGTATTGTTGAGATTCCGAAAAATACCTGTTGCTATCAAACCTTTTAAAATTAATTGTTACTAAATTTTTAATTGTCTTTATTATTTGGACTGCCTCGTTGGTTAAGCGGTGTGAAGCGCGACTGCCGATCGGGAGGTCCCGGGTTAAAATCCCAGGTGGGGTGCTATTGGATTTTTCAAATTTAGAATTTCTATTAGTGACTCGGAGTCGGGATGTGTGCCCGGTGTATGGCAATAGGCTCACCACATGTTCCAAGGGACTTATATGGAATTGGTGAAATGTGGGAGTGTACTACTTCTCTGCCTACCCTTTTGGGGATTACAGGCTTGATTATGTGTTTTGTTATGTCTCTATTATGGAATGGTCTATATTAAGAGGCAAGCAGCTAGGTCAGATTAAAATTGTCACTTGATATCAGTAATTGAACATCTTGTTAATGAAATTTTTACTGTGCTTGCAAATTTTCTATAAATGAAGTTACTGATGTCCCATATATTTTTTAATCAGCCTTGGTTCAGGGAGATGATGTTCTAGTGTTTCTGCATGTACATTACAATTCAAATATTTTACTAACATTGTGTACATTTTGTTATTTAAACAAAATAAAAAATAAAATAAAAACAGTAGCAATATAGGATAGAACAGATGTTAGAAGAAGTTTCATATAACATTCATATCAGTAACACTATTAATTAGGACCATACAGATCCCATAGGGCATGTGTATGTGGTATATTTTTAATTCCTTGCACATTTCATTATTATTATGTTAGCAGAGCACAAAAAAGTATTTTTTTTGTTTTTTTTTTTATTATTTTAGTTACATATAAGTGAATTGATCTTTTAAACATTAGTTGTATATTGCAACAAAGAACATTAAAGTATTATCTATAAAAAAATTCACAGGAGGCAAAACAAGGAAATTCCCACTATAACAAGGATAATACAGACATGCCCCCAGAGGACAAAGATATTTCCAACACTGCAAAGGAAGACACTGAATCATTGAAAGTCACATTGAAAATGGAAGAAGTTGAGCCTGCCATCAAAGAAAAATTTATGTTTTCGAAAAATAAGGTATCTATACCATTATATATATGGAATACATTCACAATATCATTATTGTCTTGTCCTCATTGTCCTTAATTACTGTCCTCCATCATGATCATTAATTCTGTAATATCTCTAGTTTTAGATTGGAACACTCTGTTTTCTCTATGATTTCATTCTGGGAGCTATAGTGAGCCCTTTAAACCCCATTAACTCAATTTTTTTGATACTACTAGTCACATGATTGTAAAACATTCACCTGTTCACTGGGTTATGGCAGAGATTGAAACCACTAAACCTCCCACAAACGAAATATTACTGGTAACAAGAATTTGTTAAAAAACGTAATAGTGTTTTAAATGAAACACACCAATGAAATTATAGAGATCAACTGTTGTGTTTGCATCACACAAAATGCACTGAATAGATATTGAAAATAAAATTTTTTTTTTCTTAATCCCATGGTTGTTATTAGATAACATACAGGAAGTCATCGGCGTGAGCTGGTATAAATTAAATTGGGTTTGAGTGTTAGTGATTAGATATTTTCTTACTCTTATCGTTATTACTAATAATATTAACAAAAATAAAAAAAATTATCGTCACGCTTGTAATCCCCGAAGGGGTAGTAGGCAGAGAGGTGTAGTGCACTGCCACGTTTCACCAGTTACATTTAAGTCCCATAGATTAGGTAGTGAGCCTATTGCTATACACCCGGCACTGATCCAGACTCTGAGCTACTACTAGAATTTTTTACTAGAAAGTCTAAATAAAAATAATCCAATTATATTTGATCCAGGAATTGAACCCAAGACCTCTCAATCAGCAGTCACACTTGCAACCACTTGACCAATGGGGCAGTCAATACTAGTGCTCAGAAAATATGATTGGTTTTTTAATGAGGTCGATTATAAAATATGTGTATTTTAAACCTGGTTGTATTGTTTATTGAACGAGTCATTTACAATACACTTTGTGGACAGTTTGTGGTAACTAAGATAGAAATATGATACAGATATCAAATATAGTGGGTTTTTAAAATAGATTGAGCTGTCAATATGATGTTATTGTAGTAATATCGTTTGATTGTCCTTCAGTAAATAGTATATTTTTGTCATTGATAGAGTGTAATTATAATTAATGGCTTAGGACATCTGTGTTCACAGACATCATAAAAACTGCAAACTAGGCAGGGCCTGCATTATGGTAACCGTACACCTACGAACTACAGATAAACATTATGGATAAGACATGATTAAAAATGTACTGGCTTAACTCACGACCTGTACGAAGTCCTTCCTCATAAGCTCCGGCCGCTTGCAGCGAGGTTGCGACGGAGACTGTACGTACGTGAGTTAAGCCGGTAAATTTTTAATCATGTGTATAAATACTCACGAAACATTTAATAGTAAAATATATGGATAATTTTATAATAATCATATTATTGTTTGTAGGTTAAAAATGAACCTTTGGAGGAAGACATGTTTGGAGATAGTCAAAATTCATCAGAAACTAAATACGAATCCAAGGTACTTATCATTCTACTTAGTAATTTGCTTTAGGCGGAGCATTACTAATTGTATTACATAGCTGCAAAATAGAATCTGATATAGTGAATAATTCTGAGGCTTTTAAAGTTTACTAATTATTTTAATATTTCTGAAAATTGAGATATTGCACGCTAAATAATACCATTAATGACTAAACCTGAATATCTTGTCCCTTTTCGGCCTATGAAGGAGAGATGTGAATGGAATCAAAGAGGTATTGTAGAAATTTTATGGAGAGAATTGTTCTAAATAAATTATGAAACTATGTATACTGAAATATACATTTCCATGTACATATATAATGGTATCACTAATCCTATAACACTTCACAGGTTAAAAAATGTATGAAAGAGGAACCTATAGAGGAACCAATGGAACAAGAACAGTTAGACGATATTAAAAAGAAACCTGTTTTAAAACAAGAGAAAAACGAAGATGTGACTAAGGTATGTTTGAGTTATATGAATGTGTTATCAATTAATGCCCAACAGTACTTTCAAATGTAAATAAAAAACAAGAGATTTTTTAACTATACAATTTTCAGTGGCATAGTTATATATCTATATGGGTGCATCTCATTCATGATTGTATCACAGTGAACTCTTAAGTATCTTTTAAATAAATATTTTTAATCCAAAAAGAAACACTTAAATTAACAACTTTTTTAAAGATGGGTGGTGCAGAGGAAACAGAAGTGGTTTCTGAGGATGAACTGCCAGCAGTTCAAAAGCCTAGTGTGAAAGATGCTGAAAATGTCTCTGATGATGAGCTTCCAGGTCCCAAACCTGCGGAACTGCCAGCTGACACTGAGGTTTAAAATGATACTTACTGATTCACATTGAAAGCCAGTCACCTCACATAGAGATTTTCTTTTTTGTGGGCATTATAGGAACATTAAACACACATCATGTATATGTTTTGGATTTAATTATTAATCGGATATTATTCGTAATGACCACACATTGTGACAAGTATTGAAGTATCAATAAATAATTCATGCAGCAGATTTTTCTTGGCTTGATATTGATTAGGATTTATAAATAAAAACGTAACATCACGCCTGTAATCCCCGAAGGGGTAGACAGAGGAGTGTAGTACACTCCTGTTTCACCAGTTACGATTAAGTCCCATGGAATAGGTGGTGAGCCTATTGTCATACACCGGGCACATATTCAGATTCTGAGCCATTACTAGAAATTCCAAATTAGAAAAATCTTACAGTTCCTGATCTGGCATTTAAACCCAGGACCTCCCGATCAGCAGTCGCATTTGCAACCACTCGACCAACGAGGCAGTCTGTAGGCAGGCAGATTATATAGCGGATTTATAAATAGTATCCATATTAAAGGCTTTATCCATAACATATATATATGAAAGGACAAATGTTTCCAGTTTTAACATTTAGATATTTATCTGGTTAATGTTAAATTCCCTGCTTGGTGGATAGTTATCGATAGTGAATAAATCATTATATTCACTGTTAATTCAAATGAAAGGTCAAATTGACTATTTGTATAATTCAACACATTCACCAACATGATTCCTAGGATAGTAGCTATTGAAAATGAGACAGTGTCCTTCAAAACAAATATCTATTTTTTAAAGTAAATACTATCTTACTTTTCATACAACTATTGTAAATATTATGACAGAACAGATAAATATTTATATCAACAAAAATGATATTATACTTTGTTTATTTTTAGGTTGTCTCTGAAGATGAATTGCCCTCAGCTAAGAAGGAATCTCGTAAAAGGAAACCTGATGAGTCGAGCGATGGCTATGATCCAGGTTCTCCCACATCTGAGTCTGAATCTAATAATAAAAAGCAGGCTGTTGAAAAGGTTTGTTATCATAAATTTCTTATGGAAAGCTCTGTAACAAAAGTATATAAAATAATTTTCAGTTGAGTAGTCATTCTTGTGATTTAGTGACGAATATAAATTAAAAAATTGATTGCCAAGTATGTGCTACATCTACAGAAAGAGGTGTTCCTTGATTCGTACCTAGTATTCAATGCAACTCTCTTGTGCAATATTTTCTTCCTAACTGGTTAAACTTCAGTTTAACTAGTAATGAGTACCTACAAATATTAGTTTGATTGAGTTAGTATTCTTAGACAATATTGTTGCGGACGATAGTATCTCGGAACTTCGTTGTTCATTACGTATTACATATAAGTATACATTGAAAAGTTTTTAACATGATAAGCGAAATCGGGCTTTGCTCAAAGACTTAAGGTCGATTATCGCTTAGCCTCTGGAGTTGTTTACAAAATTAACACGGCCGGCGAGTGGGCGGAGCTTGCTTTCTGTAAAGTTGTGGAACATTCTAAAATTTACCGGAAGCCGCGTAAATGGTACATAAGCCGTGTGGGCGCTGCAGTGCGACACAAAACATTTCTTAAACCGATTAAGAGAGGTTGAACAAGCGATAAAAGGAAACGATTTCAGCGAATACCAGCGATGCTATAGAGTATAAATAAACAGTTTGTGCACTCTGAAAGCGTCTTTCGTTCGTCACTCTATACAGTACATTGCATCGTTTCCAGCACGCAATCTACGTAACTATACGTAACAATATGTTTAAAAGAGATTATCTAATTGAATGTAACTTTAAGTAAAATTTTTCTTATTAATCATAATAATATCACACCATGTTTTATAAGTTTCAGGTCATTGTTTAATATCATCGTCATCAACAATCCTTCTTATCAATTCTTTGCTGGACATACATAGGTCTCTTGTCAGTATCAACAGTATTAGCGTCATATTATATTTTGGCTACCAGATTTATTAAATTTTTTTCTTTCAGAATGGTGAATGTAAGCCTGTACCATCTGAAAAGCGGTCATCAATAGATGAGAAGCCTAAGAAAAAGACTCTCCCTGAGTTGGATAAATATTGGAAGGTTGTCAATGAAGACCCCACAGACTTCACTGGATGGACGTACCTGTTGCAATACGTCGACCAAGAGGTACTGTACAATCAACATAGAATTGGTTTTGTTAGCCCTTTAGTTCAAACAATATTAAAATTGGTCTCCGAAACTGGTGTGCATGTATAAAAACAGTGATGACTGTAGAAGAAGTGCATGTCAGGTCTGTTAAAATAGAGATTTTTGCCACTTAAATAGAGATTTTTGCCGCTCCATGCCTACCTTGTAAGGGACCTGAAAGACTATATAACTATGATAGTTCTTCAAAAATGTCCTACAAGATTAAAATGGAATTTTCTAGGGCCTATATTTGTAATACTGCAAAAAACTGCCACAAAATTGTTTTAAAGTTATACATATCTACAAAAATAAATATAGACAATGATGAAAAATTACGCTAATCTCATCGTTTTGTGAAACGATGAGAACTGAACTCGCTGTTGATTGGCAAGGGCCAACTGATTTTACCTTTATGATACTAACAATGCAAGTGTTGCCAGCACTTGTGTTAAAATTAATATTTTCTATCTAGAGCGACGTGGACGCAGCGAGGGAGGCATACGATGCGTTCCTCTCCCACTATCCGTACTGCTACGGCTACTGGCGCAAGTATGCCGACTACGAGAAACGTAAAGGAAGTAAAAAGAAGTGCCACGAGGTGAGTGGAGTTTCATAACAATTAACATATCGTATACCTTAAGTGTAGCTATAATACAATTGCCATTCATAGGTTCTATACATAATCAATACAATGTGAGATAACACTTGCGATATTTTAATCAGTCTTAACTGGTACTTTGCAATTATTTTTTTTCCCAACAGTGCAACGTGGGCCACGATGTTCGTAACGCAATGGCGTCAAATCGCACCGGGGTGTCGTTTTTACCATCGCCTAGATTTTGTTTTAGTGCTTCATTGATTTTATTGTGTATTATAGTTGATATAATAGTGATAATTTTATTTGATACATGTTGTACCTACGTGCATGATGTTGTTATTGTATTATTTTTTAATTTTATAACTATTTAAGTACATATGCAAGCTTTATTATTGAAGTGAAGTTTATTAAGGCAATATAATATTGAATACTAATCCATGTCAGCATGGAGAAAGAGCGGTGTCCGTTATAGCTATCGGCTTTAGCAGGGAAGAGGCGTGGCGCTGCGGCGACTGCGGCGTCGGGGCACGGGTGCGAACAGGTGTAATATACCCAGCAAGCATTTTATATACGGCGGGGCGGCGGGGGCTCACGGGGCAGCGCGGGGGGACCGCGGCCCCCCCTACCCTCGCGTGACCCCCCGCCTCTCCCGACCACAATCAAATTATATGACACATTTTATTGATGCTATTCAATATTCCCTTGCTTCATAGTGTTGTCGCGTCGGCGGCGACGCTCTGACTTGCGTGTCCCCGGTTAACGTTGCACTCGCGTTTCAGGTGTTGGAAAGAGGCCTTAAGGCTATCCCTCTGTCTGTAGACCTATGGATACATTATCTCAACCACATAAAGGCCACACGCACCGAAGACCACGCGTTCATACGGGCGCAGTATGAGAGAGCGATCGGTGAGACATACTTTTTTAGTTACTTTAATCGGTTTAAAGTTTTACTAAGGAATATTTACATCATGTAGATCCCTTCAGTTGTCGTATACTTAACATATATATATATATATATATGTCAACATAAAAACAAAGACTAAAAATGAATATAGAGTATTCTATTGCATGTTTTGGTCTGCTCCAACTATGGTAAATTTCATTTGCGATAGTTGAAATTCAATCAATTCAAAATTCAATCAATCAAGTCAAAAATAACTAAATGGATGCATTTTCTTTAATTGTCATATGTTGCAACAGAGGCGTGTGGACTAGAGTTCCGCTCGGACCGGCTGTGGGAGTCGTACATCAAGTGGGAGGCGGAGAACGGCTCGGCGCTCAACGTCACCAACATTTACGACCGCCTGCTCGTCACGCCTACCCTGGGCTACACGTCGCATTTCGACAAGTGAGTCATATTGTTATATCTAGCTCGAATTTCACTCCTTGGAGAAATTCAGGCGTAATTTTACGCAATGTTAATTCGTTTACTCTACAATAAATTTATTTAGTCATAATTCTTTTGGAATGAACATCCTTAAGATAAGGTAATAGGTGTTAAATGGCACAAATCGTCACATAAGAATAAAGCGTCACGTGTGGGCATTTACGTTGGGGGGAATCTCCAGTCTCTCACGTGAACACACCTGCGTATTCAATGCAAAGAGTCACAATAAAATGTCACATACCTCATGAGCACCTTAGCAAGTTCAATATAGAAAGTATCGTGTCCGGTACGAGTACGTGGGTGGTTGCAGCTTCCAGGAGCACGTGATGTCGGAGCCGGTGGCGGGCGTGGTGTCGCGCGCCGAGCTGGTGCGCCTGCGCGGCGAGGTGCGCGCCGCCGCCGGCGCCGCGCCCGCGCTGGACCTGCCGCCCGGCGAGGACGAGCCGCTCGACCACGTCGTACGTACGCGCACACACGCACACACACGCGCACACACGCGCACACACGCGCACACACGCGCACACACGCGCACACACGCGCACACACGCACACACACGCACACGGAGCACAACACCCAAGTCTTTAATACTCTCTATCTGGTCTTTAATAACTCTTGTTGAAGCCCGTTTTTTGGCTCAGTTACTACAGTTATCTAAAATTTGAACATTTTTCTACTCCACTTTTAACAGTTAATATTAATTTTCCACTAACAGTCGCCGATTAAAACTAATACCTACATGTATCAAGACTTTACATGTCATGTAAATGTATGGTTATATGATTATTTTTAGAGCCTCGAGAAAAACAAAAAATTGTGCTTATCACGCAAATATTTTGTCACCGACAGTAATCTAACTCCCGACCACGACACAAATAAGGTTCGTTTATCACTGAACTATAGGGCTGGTTATTTTAGTTTTCTGACGCGAATTAGCTAAAGATGAAGTGGTGAAATTAAAAGTAACGTAACGTAATTAAAATAACGAAATTATTTCGAGTAAATCAGCCCTTAACAAATTTATCTCTGTCAGGCATCTGAAGAAGAAGCGCAGGCCATCAAGGAGCGTGTGATCGCAGCTCGCAGGAAGATTCACAAGACTACTGGCGAGGAAGTGGCTGCTAGGTGGACTTTCGAAGAAGGGGTGATTAATATTTTCAATTTATTTTAAAACAAAACGTTGCGAATAGGACTCAAATAGATCTTTTGAGAAGATTATGACTAGGATAAGGCGCAAGATTCCATTTCCCATGTCTACTACATATATATTTTTATTTTCAGATCAAACGACCATACTTCCATGTAAAGCCTTTAGAACGTTGTCAGTTGAAGAATTGGAAGGCGTACTTGGAGTGGGAGAAACAACACGGTTCCTTTAAGAGAGCTCTCGTACTGCACGAGAGGTGTCTCATCGCTTGTGCACTGTACGAGGAGTTTTGGATGCGGGTAATATTGATAGTTTTTAATCATAGATTAAAGACAGTAGCCTCTACCATTGTTCCTTTGCTCTTATTATCGTAATCATTGATAAATGATAATATCCCCTCTCGTTGTTCCTTTTCAGTAATATTATAATCATTGATAAATTATAACAGCGTCTGTTATTGTTCCCTGTCCTTTAATATCGTAATTTTTGACAAATGATGATAACCTCTACCATCGTTCCTTTGCTCCTAATATCGTTTTGTTTGTTATCACTGAAACTCGTCTGACTGGTTCGTGAGGTGCTAGATGGTTAGCTAGATCATAATATTTTAGACATATCATGTGAGATATAAACAAATTATGAAGTGAATAGGTTAGTATTTTTGATAATTTTCTATCATAAAATTGTATGTCAGTAAATTTTTAAAATGAAATCTGTCTTCGAGAAACGGATATACGTCGGATTCCTAGCGTAATTCAAAGCCAGTCACGGCAACAACATCATCAATGAGCATCGTCGAAGGGAGCTACAAGAAGCATTCGTCCGGCAGCTGATAAAGTTCCTGGAGGAGCGCGCGGCGGGCGCGGCGGGCGCGGCGGGCGCGGCGGGCGCGGCCGAGCTGCTGGCGCTGCAGCGCGACGCGCTGGAGCGCGCGTGCGGCGTGCACCACCTCGACAAGCCCGAGCTGCACCTGTACTGGGCGCACTTCGAGGAGGCGGCCGGCCACGCCGCGCGCGCCGCCGACATCCTCGACCGCATCGAGAAGTGCTGCCCCAACCTCGTGCAGATCCAGTACAGGTACCGCGCGCACGCTCCTCGGCTGTCCGCTGTACGATCCGTGCCTGCCTCGAGAGCTCGTAAGCGTGACTGCTCATCTAGAGGTCCCGGGTTCGATCCCCGGCTCGGCTCCTATTAGGTTACTCTCACTTGGACGTTCGTATGCGACCGCAGAACGAAGAACAGGTCAATTATTTCACATTTTATAAATTCCCACGTTAAAAAAAAGCCATCTTTTCTCACCTATAATGATTATAGCACTAGGTATATTCAAAGATTATAACGTTCTTATAGACGAGTGAACCTGGAACGCCGCCGCGGAGACTACGACAAGTGTTGCCAGCTGTACGAGGGCTACATCGCCTGCGCGAAGAATAAGGCCATAGCATCCGCGTTGGCCATCAAGTACGCGAGGTTCCTTTTCCACGTGAAAAAGGACATGGCTGCCGGCAGGAGGGTCTTGGACGAGGCCATCGCTAAGGACCCACTCAATTCCAGGCTACACATGCAAAGGCTGGATCTGGCCTTGCACACACCTGACACACCGTTTGAAGTTTTGGAAGGTACATTTGAAATTGTTATATAAGTTTTTATAATAATGTGTGTTTGTTTATTAAGGTCTTTAGCAAGTTTGTGATCGCATATACTTTCCGCTAATATCGGTTGATATGTACATGTGTTAGAACACATAGTACACAAGACCATATGTGTATGTGTTAGTAAAAGTAGCTTCTTTTGCATGTATTGTCGCAATATAGTGTAGTGTATATATGGATAAATGATAAGTTTAAGTAGGTCGCTTTTATGAGGTATTGTGTGAAATTTTCAATTAAAATTCGATTCGAGGTATATCATTATCTTAAAATGAGACTCATCACTACTTCGAAACAACAGGTACGATTTGAATTTTTTTTAATGTAACGGATGTACCCGTTACGTTTCAGAGTGCTTCATCAAAACCGTGCGACGACGTATATTTGTATCGTAATCGATAAGTCAAAACCATCCAGAGTAGACAGTGACGAGCGAGCGTCGGGTTCGCAGAGCTGGTGCAGTCGTACGAGCAGCAGGAGGGCGCCGAGGCGGAGGTGTGCGCGGCGCTGGCGTGGCGCCGCCGCGAGCTGGCCGAGGAGCTGGGCGGCGCCGCAGCCGCGCGCCGCGCCGCCGCGCACGCGCGCGCCCTGGCCGCGCACCTGCGCAAGCGGGCGCGCGCGCACAAGCACGACCAGCCGCCCGCGCCCTGGTACCTACCCACCCCGCCTCCCCCGAGAGCTCACGTTCATGCCTCGTAGATCGTTCGATAGGTTACGTCCCCGCCGATTCTTGAACCTTCGATCTGAGTCGAACGCCGAGAACGTTTTTATTCCGATCGAACCCGTTAAAAATGGGCACCGTTCTAACGAGACGTACTCGTAGCAGCGCCTCGGGAGACGCCGCCAAGAAGAAGGAGGCGAGCGGCGCGGCGGGCGGCGCGGCGGGCGCGGCGCCGGCGGCGGGCGGCGCCTACTACCAGGCGCCCGCCGCGCAGACCTACGACCAGTCCTACGCGCAGCCCTACCAGCCGCCCTGGGGCTACCAGCAGCCGCCCGGGCCCTACCAGCACCATCCGGGACCTTGGACGCCCTACCCCAACTACTACTGACAGAGAGGACCATTCGGGCAACACTGAGCGGCTCATTTTTCAAATCGCACATGTGCAATCTCAGTGATGTCGCTTTCAGTATGTCAGAGGAACTTCCATCATGTCATTGTAAATACTCAGGATACATGTTCCCCGCTGCAGCAAGACTCCATTTATGTGCGACTTAAGTAACGTTCTATATACATTTAGTACGATCGTATCATTCACGATTTTTTTTATAATACGTTCATGTATTTATTGAGCTCGCAGGTGGCCTGCACCACGAACTTTGGACGCTCATTATACATAGGTTAATGATCCTGCGAAACATTTTTATTCACGATGATTATACTGCAATATATTTGCCTAATTAATAAGGAAATAAACAATTACAAAAGACTTATTTGTTGGTTTTTTTGATTAAGCCACCCCATTATTTATTTTTCACATTTATGTCTTTTTTAATCATAAAAATAAACACATACATATACATACATACACTTAATAAAATAGAAAAATAATAATGACAAATTATTTTATTGTTCTTAGCACGGTTTTAGTGCAAGAACTTTACTCACCCAGATAATAATAACTTGACTATATTTGCTTGTCAGTTAGTTTGCTGTTCAAAACTGTGATTTTAATATCAGTTGTCTACATAGTATTTATTTCAATATTATTACTCGTTCGGGACAAAAATTCATAACAGCTGCTTCATGTCCTTGTGTTCAGATCAGAGGTTGTAATTATTAAATCACCTGTGCTTAATGACCGACCATAAGGTCGGTTTCGGTTTCGGCCAAAAAATGGCCGAATCTTTCGGCCGCGCCGTAAGTTCGCAGCCGTTCATCGCTGTAAGCGCATTGAGTTAAGATTATGTTTTGCACGTAAGTGATTGGGTAATTATTTCCTTTTTTTGAAGCTGCACTTCTGTTATTATTTATTTCATATCAGTGGCAATTATTAAGTATTAAACTTCATTTTGTTGAGTTTTATTTTTAAGCTACAAATAAGAGTTTTTTTTTTTTGATCGACCCATTAACATTCCACTGTTGGAATATGAGTCTCCTTCCATATTGAGAGGGTTAAGGTATAAAAATAAGAGGTTAGGTATATTCGATTCAGATTTTAACTTTCCTTGGATTTGCGTGTTATACTTAATTGTTGCTGAATTACATTCTGTATCCCTATTTGTTATTTTAATATTATTTATCATCCAAACGATTAAGTAGGTAGATGCTAATGTCACTGTGTGTGATCTTTATTTACTTAATTTTATTTAACTATGAGGGAACGCGTAAGTATATCTCGTATGAATAATCTACTCAGTCATCCCGCCTCGTCCTTTTCCGTTCATCGCGCGTGGTAACTTAATAAAAAAACATGAATCTGTTTTTAATTTGCAATAAACTGTAGTAAGAATACAAAATGAATGTCCCGAATTTTATAAACACAAAAAACGGCATATGATCATCATCATCTGCCTACTTCCGTCCACTGCTGTTTGGATGCGAAGAACTGAAGATCGAGCTCAGTGGCGTGCTATTGGAGAGGCTTATGTCCAGTAGTGGACGGAAATAGGCTGAAAATGATATCTTTAATTCGGTCGCAAATATTTGATTGATTGATTCATAGATTGAATGCAGACGCAATTGTGAAAATGCCAATTTCTTAGTATTACTAAAACAATTTTTACCGAAATAATGTATCGACTTTTATGTCATAACTGTTTACTTTATTTATTTATTATTATATCAAGATTAGTTCCATTCAATTGCGAAGAGATGTTAAGACATGTTATGGTCGAATTAGTTATACATAAAAAATGTTGAAAAAAGCGTTAATAGATGTCTTATAGACACTTTTCAAACTTATAAATAATGGGTTAAGATAAATGACAGCGTAATTGATTCGCAGTCATGATAATGAGACGTAAAATGAGCGGGAAAAAAAACCACAAATAAAGTTAAAAATCTTAATCCTTCCAATAAGTTTGAAGATCATTTGTGTACTTATTGCATTTTATTTATAAACAAAGTGTTACTTTAAGACTTATTTTAAATACGAAACAGAAACAGTAAAAATAATAGACCAACCATAAGGTACAATCTTGTAACATAATATACATTCTATTTTCAGAATGACTAATAATCTTATTTTACACAATATAAATATATTATAGAAATAGTTATTTAATCTATACAATCTATTGTGATCAATGTGTCAGGTGTCAAGCACATACGAAATAGAAAAAAAAATTGATACAAATAATGATGCCAGCATTAAAAAATGTACCGCTTTTATAACAAGCTGATGATGATTATATAAACCCTAACATACTATACATGAAATTCATTTTCTTAATATTAGTTATTATTGGTTTTATATAGTAAATTATTACAAAATTCTTTGCGAAACAACGAACATTCTGGACCGTAGTCACGTGACACGAGTGCGAGTGTCTGCAATGTCTATTCTATAACGAATAGACACGGGCAGGCCAGCTGGGCGGCCCGCGGGCCACCTCACACTGGTCGCCATCAGGAACACGCTGCTTTCGCTGCTTTTACAGCTGGAATATGAAACAGTATTTTTGTACTATATAGGTGTATTCACATAAGTGCTAACAACTTTTCACCTTTACACCGTTACATTTTAGAATATATACAGAGATGCGAGCCAGGACTTAAAACCAAAATGTCTGTAGTCTCGTACAGTGTGAGGCTGAATTCTAAACCATTTAGCTATAATTCCTATCATTAGCCTATTAAACTTAATGTATGTAAAAAATCTTACCTTCTCTCTCCTTGCGTCGGAGTTTCTTCCGCCGCCGGTCGATGGCCGCGAGCTCCGCCTTCACCGAGTGGTAGGCCTTGCGCAGGTCGGCCAGCCGCGACGTCAGCACGTTGATGCGGGTGGGGCAGTCCCACGACGGGTCTGGTGTTAAACAGAATCAATTTTTATCGTACCATAATCGTTTCGGGGAACATACTACGGTGGGTTTCTTGTCAAAAATGTAGTATTTTAAAAGTTTAGTTGTGATATAAGAGATATTGTTATATCGCCTAACCAGGTCAGTTAAGAGGTGTATTGTATTTTATTATGTAAAAACGAAGCTGGCCTTTATGGAAGTCTCGGCCTACAAAGAGGTAAAAGGCGCATGTGGCGCGGCGCGGCTCACCGAGGTCGACGTAGAAGTTGTACTTGAGCGGCGGCTGGAGCGGTGCGTGCGGCTGCGGCACGTGCGGCGCGTGCGGCTCGTGCTCGGCGGTGTCGCGCCGCGCGCGCCGCGCCCGCCCGCGCCCCGCCGCCGAGCTCTCCGACGCCTTGCGCGACCGCCCGCTCGCTGACAGGACGTACCATTTTATATGACTATCTTTACTGGCCAAGTAATGTATTGAGCAGGCAAGAAGTTATGCCACGACGGCGTTTCAATAGAACAATTTTTGTTAAGAAGGAAGTCAATGAATAATATGTTACGCTGATGTTTATTTTTTATGGATATTAATGGATTTTTAAATAAAAATGTAATTAAAACGATACATGTGATAATGAATTATTAGCTCATGTTATTTCGTACAGAATAATTTAATTAACAACCCAAACTCACCATGAGGCTTGTCCATCATATCCAATGATAGTGAGTCCTGAGCACGACTATCGTCTTCATCATCCTTCCGGTCCGACGGACTGTCGCGTTCCGATATCCGTCGCTCTCTTAAATTGAAGCACAAAAGTAATATAATATGTGAATGGAAGATTTTGGTCATTTGGATTCACGTTCTTAATGGAAGTCACGAAAATGTTTAAATAATATATTAAATTGTGGCAAAAAACGAAGCATTTAGGGAAATCGAAGGAAAAATGTACTTTTAATATTGAAGTACATGCATGATATGACAAATATGGAAAAAAAAGTATGTTGCCACATACAAAATTATACGGAACTAAAATTGTCGCGTTCTAATATTACTAACAATACTACATTATTTGAATTTTCTGACTAATTTACATAGCGTATTTAACATTGGCTTTCAAACTTATATTCCATTTTGGAAAACAGATCTGAATATTTTTAGTGTCAGACGAAACAGACACAGATGTTACATACGAGGGATGAAGTTTCGAGCGCGGACGTAACACTTAATTTATCATTTATACAAATTATTCCATTATTACTGTGTCCAGTGGTGCAGTACTAAAGGTCAATGTAATTGTTTTAAACACAAGAAGGAGGGCGGTACCGGTGCGGCGAGAGGTCGAGGCTGCTGTCGGGCGTGGTGGGCGGCGTGTTGTCGAGCGGCGCGCGGCGCGGCCAGTCGTCGGGCGAGCCGCGCCGCACGCCGCGCCGCGCCGCGTCGCGCGCGCCGCCCCGCGCCGCCTCGCGCGCGCCGCACGCGCGCCGCTCCTCCCCTGCGCGTGCGACCGTCGCAGTTACATTTATACGACACTACTATTGCATTTATGTTTGTGTTACTCGTCTAGAATATTGGCAGGACTTTACATATCTGTTTAGATGGAAGGGGTAATCGTGATAGGATTCGTCACTTAATCGTATGCCGCACTAATCATCGACGAGTGCAGTGGACTCATTTCGAACATAAGTAAGGGATTATGTAGTATGTGTGTACCTTTGGAGTGATGATGCGGCGGCGCGCAGGCGAAGGGCAGATGGAGTCGCTGGCGTGGCGGCGCGGGCTCCGCGTCGGGCGCCGGCGACCCGGGAATGGTCTCCTCGCACAGCAGCAGCGACAGGTTGCTGTCGTCCTCCGCCGGGGCGCTGGGCCCCACCGCCGCCGACATGGTGCACGCCGTGCTGCTGGAGCTCACCGTGATGCTGACGTTGGGTACGACGGGCGTCGTGCTCGGTCGTATGCCACCAGCTACCACCACGCTTGCGCCTGAAGCGGAAGTTACCTTTTTATTATTATGTCAATACGCTAGATCCGTTACGACGAAAGCACAATGTAACGAATGCAAATTATCTCTATCCTTAAACCTAACTTACCCCTTAACCCTTTTACAATCCTTAATTTAACATACACGGCGTTATCTGACTTATTTGATCGAAATAGATGAACACTCGTCTCTATTAGAACCTAGGTCCATCAACCTACACGTATCTGATCTATAGACTAAAAAATATATATTATATATAGGGTTTTCTATTACGGGCGGGTCGATGGAAGGAATGACGCTGCCTATGGTCGTTTGGTTTCAGCTTCTGGATCAGTTGAATTTTGTATGGG
>DWJK01001013.1:0-18546 GCA_018248815.1 Croniades pieria auraria | reverse complement strand
CTCTCACTCCGGGAGACCGGGTTCAAATCCTAGCGCGCACCTCTTAAAAATGTGCGCTTTAAGTTTAAATATCACTTTCTATTGTATTTGTGCCCGGTGCATGGCAATAGGCTCACCACCTATTTCATAGTGGGACTTAAACGTAACTGGTGAAACGTGGGAGTGTTCTACACTCCTCTGCCTACCCCTTCGGGGATAACAGGCGTGATGTTTCGTAATAAATATTCTTTTACTTGGCACGAGAATGATTAAATTATTTCTTGCGATCAATTTAACTAATTATTCTATCACATTAGATGAACGTAATTATGGCAACACATTGTTTACAATTGTATTTGAAACGGAGGCGGCGACCTAAATGGAATGGTCGAAGAAGCAGCCGTATAGCCGATACGACTAAAGTATGTTTTATTTGCTTATGAAATGATAGAAAACATTTAATTAAAAAGTTTTCCAGTTGTATCGCGCGGTCCTACGGTGGGCAGGTACATACAAATAGAAACTGGTGGTGAAAGTCTAACTTCGGATTACCTACCCACGTCTCACCGCATTTCTAGTACGCACGTGATACATAGCATTCTAAGGCTATTTCTGGACACTTTTACTCCATTAATTTTACTAACAACAAACAAAAACGAGAACGCCGTTTAACTACGTTGTTGCTTATGTGCTAATGTCACTTATATTCATGCTTCCTATCAGGCAAGTTTGTTTGAAGGGGTAGGTAGAGGAGTACAGTATTCTCGCATTGTAAGTAATCTATATGAAGGGGTAAGCCTGTACCATATATACATAAATATTAATTTATGTATTTTTCCCTTGTAAATCGCCCAATATATGGTTTGTTTGCTTATGAAATATTATACAACAAATTTAATTTAAAAGTTTTCCAGTTGTTTTGTCTTAGTAACCGGTATATATGAGAAAATCTCAAAAACGAAAAGTAGGTTAGTATGGTTTGTATCGTTTATATCGATTTTTAGATTCAGACCGCCTTTTGTTTTTACCGAATTTTATTCTGCACTTTGTATTTTATATGGTATACAATAAAGTGTTTGTATTGTATTGTATTGTATGTTTAGATTCAAGTAACACTTCGTAAAAACGGTTTGGTACGAACTTGTGCGAGAGGGAAGTGTGCTGCATATTAAGGGCTTTCAAGGGTTTCAACAGATTAAAAAAAATTAATACATAGCTTTTGCTTTGTAATTTTATTATCAGAAATTAATATTTATGAATAAATCATGCATAGTTTTTTAAATATAGTTAAGTGAGTTAGGTGTTGATTTGCAGAAATCCATTGTTGACATTGTACAAGTACGAATATTTACAATATCTTTTCCGAATACCGCACATAAATTTTTACATGCACCGATGCGTTGCATCCTTTTTGGAATTCATACAAAATACAGTATCGTAATTGCACTTTATCTACTGACATGTTTTTCACATTAAATATCAGAAGATGACCGGTAAAAAAGGACTCCTTTTATATTATACAGCAGCTAAAAAAACAAAACAAAAATCCGATTGACTCACTGGCCGGTTTTTTATTTACGAGAAAAATTACCTGCCTATTTAAAATACGACAGAACTTTCCCGCCAACTCAATAATTAAGTTAAAGTTATTTTCCATTGTTCAGCGCTTTGTTATACGAAGTATGGTGTTCATCACTAAAAGCTGTTGTTTTCAACGAATGGTTTGTTTTTATTGGTTTGGCTTGGTTTTATCCTAGTTCATCCAGAAACCGATTTTAGTATTAACCGGGTTGCCCTGCATCCGTGCCGTTCTGTGCCTTTTTAGCCACCATCACGAGAGTGTGCGTAAAATTCAGGTGTATTAGGTAGTTCCTTGCCTTTTATGCTTATATGTTTGCCTTTTATGTTTATAAAAAACATATTTTCAGTCCTGTATTTCCCCGGAGAGGTAGCCATAATAGTGTGGTAAACTCATGATTCATCAGTTATGTTATGTGAATGTAGAACCTTTTTCGGGATCTAAGGGTAGAGATATTAGATTAGATTCTAGACTTAAAGTAACGTAACATAATCACGCCTGTAATCCTCGAAGAGGTAGACAGCGGAGTGTAGAACACTCTCAAGACAGAGTAAATTTATAATTTTTGTATTAAACGGTTTTCGGAATAAGTGTACTAATAAATATTTCAATATATCGATTTATTTTCAATGAACCTAGCTACGTAGAAATTGCAGAATGTATGAAAACCGTTGACAGTCACTGACAGCAGAAAAACTTATCTATCTTTCGTTTTTTTGTTTTTTTTTCTATTTACAAGCACACATCCGAAACCACTTTAATTGATTGATGTACACTTATCACTGGATCATGGCTGCAAAAGTTTATATGATACGTCGTCATCTCTGTATCCTCTTGCCACAGATGAGATAATGACGTAACACTGGCCCGGTACTATTTACTCGGGGTATATCTCGGCGACAGTCATTTTACGATTTGTGAGCAGAATCCGGCTAGGGGTAGTGGTGTGTGGCGGTAGGGGCCGGGCGCGGACGATGGCCCCACGACCTATTTCCCCCCGCAGCCCCGTGGGCTTGGCGTTCCTCATCCTTTATCAAATTGATAAGAAGTCCACACGCACCTAAGATACTCCTCGCTACTGAGCGTTGTCACAACACATTGAGTTCAGCTTGACATATGTTTGTAGACTTATGGTATATTAATTGAAATTGATTAAAATGTTAGGTTGATAGCGGGATATGGATACGAAGAGCTGAAGATCGAGCTTAGTGGCATTGTTGGAGAGAAATATCCAACAGTGGACGGAAACGATCTGGTGATGATAATTAAAATTAATTACATTGCTTTTTTAAATTTACGAATGTCTATACAAGTATTTCGGATTAACATAAGTTATTGAGTCTGCCGTATTCATCGCAAGCTTACCAAATCCGCAAGGTATTGGGACTCGGAGGGGAAGATGGTGACGTCAAATTGAATATTGCTTTGTTGCGATATACAAAACATTGGCCTCATGTAGGAAAGGGTTATTTGATAGATAGATAGATAACTCTTTATTGCGTACACCACCGAGAAGTATTATATTCTTTAAAGACAATTTTAATGTGAATAGTGGTCGGCTTTGTCGCTTAAAAACCGTTTTTTCCAGGCCACCCGTAATATTTAAAAATGAGTAATTTTTAATATTGAAGCACATCTGCGAAAGGCTGCAGACAAATGCTGGATGCGACAAGCCGAGGACAGGGCGCGATGGCGCTTATTGAGAAAGGCCTATGTCCAGCAGTGGACTGAGCTAGGCTGATGATGATGATGATGAAGCACACGTTAGATTTGTATGTACAGACCAATAGTACACATATTTAGCTACTAAAGATGTTATATTTATATGATATCTGTATTCGATTTTAGTAAATCGTTCAGTTTCTGAGTACTCTATGTATATTATGAAAAAAGAAAGATATATTTGTAAGTGATTTGTTTTTTTTTTTTGTTATTATTATATATTGCCGCTAGAATCCTTATGAGGTAGGAGAACAAAACAACTGTTTTATCATCAAATATATAATTTCGGCTATCTTTTTCTTACCCTCTCTATCCATTGATAACAGATGAGAGTTAAATAGCTAATGATGATAAGTAAATAAAAAAGGTACAAATTAATTAATTTAATCGTTATTTCTTATCTTAGGCAACAATGTCTACTTATATTAGGGACTATTTATACTTGACATCTAAGTTGGAGTCGATAATGAACTGATCGTATATAGAAACTGTTTACCACTTAAGTATGGGAGCGTGATGTATATGTTGGCGAGAGGAGCGACGGGACAAAGGCTATGGTGTCGCGGCCGGCTGTCCCCAGGGCGTCGCGCGTCGGGCGGCCGAGTCTGCGGCACGGCGCGCCGCGTTCGACGACCTGCCGTCTCAAGGCCGCTCTTACACGTGCCACCGGCCGCTTCCTGCCGCCGCCATAACAAACCTCCCCGCCCCTCGCCCCACCACCCCCCTGCTACCCGTGGCCCGAATTGTTCCTAATTCTCAGTTTTAGACACCCCTATTCTAAGGTTTCTTCACCGCTACAGATAGCTAGGGATGTATTTTTGGATTTAAATATTTAATAAAAAAGGATATTATTTTGTTAATGTACCCGTCACTGTCTCTATAAGAATTATACAATTCATGCTTACATCATTTTATAATATTGTACGTCCGTTTAATTAAAAATGTTGTTTAAATCATGATTTAGAATAAGAAATCGGCGGATAAGATTTCCTACACGTGTCAGACGCAGTGCATATTTGGATAAAATTTGTATTCATCATTGTGGTTCGCCGATACTTCAGCGTAGACACTACCCACCTACATTTCATACACGTGTATGCAATGTTAGTCGATGTTTTATGATTTGCGTCGACATAATTTGAAGCAATACGAAGCTGTTTTATTTTTCTTATTGTCGTATTTCACAGACCATAATAAACAGGTATGTAGTTTTAAGGACGATGTTTTTGTAAACATAGAAAGTCATATTTGTTTTATAAATCCACCTAACTTAGCAGAGGTGCGTGCCAGGATTCGAACCCCCAGAACTTCGGTGTAAGAGACTAAATCAAACCACTCCGATCGACCAGCTTGTAATTGTTTAATAAAAATATATCATCTATTTTTAACATCGAATAGTCATGTCAATTGCTACGTGCTATGTTCATAGGTGTGTGAAATGTTTAAGAGAGGAATGTTAAATAATAGTGGGTTTGAAGTGCGAGATGAAATGAGAAATATTCTGATCTGGATATAGGGCTATCTATCCTGTTCTGGATACTAGCCTTTATTTATTTAACTAGGAATAATAAAATACTGGTTATAGTAACTATTATATTCTTAGGTACCTAATTTTTTTGAAGAATGTGATTACGACGAATGTGATTTTTGTGAATATCATTACATTATAGTGTCCAATATGTCTATCACTCCAGAGTGACTACTCCCTTTACAATCTACACTCGCTTCATATATATCTTATTACTGGACTCACATATTTTTTATTACTGGTGGGGAAAAATCTGGTGTATATGGAGTATTATGAAGTTTGGAGAGGTGTATTAGGAAGAATGTCCTGCAAGTCATCCCATTGATTCTCACAAAGCAATTTCCGCAAAGTTCGCTGATTCATTGTGAGCATCAAAAATTATTACTCGACATTCTTGGTAGTAAAGGATAGCGGAAAACACTGAGGAAACCTGTGAGCGATACAGTTCTTTCCATAATGTCCTCTAAGGCGTATGAAGTGCGCTAACCAGTACTGGGCCAGTGTGGCAAATATGACCTTTGCACCTCTCATTCTGAAGTGAGACCCGGTCGCAACAGGACAAAAGAATTAATGACGATGATGCGAGGCTGGCTATCAGGGCATCGGATTGGAAGAAATTATATTGAATAAAATTAACAGTAACATCAAGCAATATTTTGAATTCACAAAGAAACCGCATCTGACCGGTTCGGTATTTTTGCGTAATCGACGTAATGAATGATTTTGATTATCGTATAGGATTACGGTTATCAGACCTTATCAAAGAGCCAGCGTTATCAGTATGCGGGCTTAGACGTGGACCTCTCTCTCTAAAGGTTTCTCTCAGTTGGTTCATGAATTACTTATCCAATTTTTTTTTGTTGTAGAGTTTTGTTATTGAACTATTTGTTCTAATAATTATTTTAAAAAAAATTTCGACATAAATCCTCCTATCGGGTTTTTTATTCACTATAGCTAAATATAAAACAGTAAATATACTTACCTATAGAGAAATCAAGTATGGGAATAACATTTTATATCTATATTAATGTAATAAACTGAAAGCGCCCTATTTGTTTGTTCGTGCTAATCTCTGAAACCACCGGCCGGATTTGAAAAATCCTTTCTGCATATTGTAGATTCACGAGAAATGCTATAGGCAATCCAGAACCGATGCTGTAAATGTTACATAACCTTAAATATATATATATGTAAAGTAACTCAAAAGAAAAAACCTCACCGAACTGTTTCATATGTTTGCGCTGGCATAATGCTTAGTAGTACGTTAATATAATGAACAGAAATGTTGGTTCTGAGTAAGTGAAAAAAAAAAAAATTAAAAAAGAAGTCTACGACACTTATCTAGCTGTCATACCTCACCCATAATAAGCCAAAGTAAGTAACAGATTTATCGAAAATGAGGTAATTTTCGAGCATTATTGTATGGTAGCATATTAAGTTTTACGAACGAAAGTTATTTCATTTTAAAAAAAATCTAATGAAGATGAACTCTGTCTTTGACTGCATGTTATTTGAACTCAGATTTGGAGGTAACGTAGAATTTAATCAAATCAAAATTCTGCATGAGTCTACGTGTACAGTGCGGCGCGTTGCCGTGAAAATCAATACATGTATTAATACCAAATAAAAAAATAACTAGAAACATTATCGTTGCGGCAATACTGTAAATTATTTATGTACATTTTTTTAAATTATACGCGGGGCAAACGACTGGCCACAGCTCGTTTAAGTATAAAATGGAAGCTAAAAGAATTTTAAATCATTACTTATTTAGTGAAGCTTATTAAAAATATTTATGC
The DNA here is from genome assembly GCA_018248815.1 of Croniades pieria auraria. NCBI lineage: Eukaryota > Metazoa > Arthropoda > Insecta > Lepidoptera > Hesperiidae > Croniades > Croniades pieria. The sequence continues at coordinate 11,939 of DWJK01001013.1, read as the reverse complement.
TCTCTGCGTACCGCGTAAGGCAGCTGGTGTGCACCAACAGAGTAAACACTAGCACACTTGATACAAGAGAATATTATACGAGGTAAAAAGTTGAGGGTAGAGGTTAGAGGCGCAAACGACATGCATAAATACAGAGAACATAACACTAGTGTAAATGCTAATAACAATTGTAGACAAAAGTAACCAGAATTGAAGTAAATTATTATACATTGTAAGTTAAACATAAGATAAGTTATAATTTATAAGATAAGTAAAAAAAAAACAAGTTATAATAAAATAAAGTTTTGGTCAATGTTATTGTTTGAGTATTGTTGTTATTTAAAACGAAGTGATCGAGCGACATCTTGACCGTGTTGTGTCTAGAAAACGGAAGGCTGATGTATAAACATTAGCGTCCGTAGACAATGCTGCACGCGGCCTCCCGGTTGTATAACGACATTAGGTATACGGCTGGCTTGTACTTTATAATATCGAATCGACTGGATTCTTTTTTGTATTATTATTATTGTTATACACTTCATGTCTTTTGGGTAGGCAGAGATGACTGAGTGCGAAATATCTCGTTTACAGAACTGACTTGTTTCTTCCACATTTATCTTCTGACTGACTGATATAATAATCTCTCGTAAAATACATTCACAAACATTGCTCCGTTTTTTTTTTTAATTTTTCCATTATATCTTTTAGCAGTCCATTTAAGATCAAATTTGTTCGCAAAGATTGATAAACTTCAATATTTCAAACACAAGTTGCCGTATATCTGATTCTATAAATACTGGCCACTAATAAATTAAGTTTTTATCATGCCACGAATACAATTAGCTAATAAAATAGCGATTTAACAATACGTGAAGCTGATAATTGTAGCGTATCAAAACCGCGCTAACCACCTTTTACATACATAAATGTCATTATGACCCGTCGAAGATAGTATTTATTCATGTATTTTCTGCGAATCGATGTGATTAATGATTTTATTTAGTAGTCTATATTAAAATGCAAAAAATTATTGTAATATCAGATAGCTCGTTCTAGATTTTAATAGTGTTTACCACACAAGCTTAAGTAGCACGATAAATATTTATGTTATTTTGTAAAATGCTACACACGAAATTATATCTAAGTTCCGTCGAGAATCGCGTTGCGTAGTGAAGTATGTTGTAAATTTAGTATAGGGGTAGAGTCGAGGGCAGAGGGAGGCTGGAGTGCGAGGGACGTCTGCGACAGCGGAACCTTCGCTCTGATAACCCACATTTAAGCGCCCTCCGGCGCCTTCCCACTTATATTTTTATACGAACCTACCCACGCCGTCAAAAAATTCATTTACGTAATATACCCTATCATAATTTATCACTTGTAATTAATGACTTATTACAAGCGCGTCTGATATAAGTAATATTTTTGTCAGAGACCCAATAACAGTCGACAAATGCGAGCGAGGCGGCGGCTAGGTGTCGAGGTCGGTATTGATTTTTGTGCTAGGATGCGAGCACCGTAGATACGAGCGGTATCAACTTATTCGCTCACAGAACGACAATATTTAATCCGCGCCTAATTAATTATTGCTTCATTAATTATATATGCGATTGTTATGCGAATACACGTGGCCAGCAATACTCTCCCTTCATATTGTTGTGTTACACTCATTGCCCTAATTGAATGGACACAACCGCTTTGCGATCATTTTACTTAATACCTACACATGTACGCGTGTGTAGAAATGTATTAATGTAAGAGTAATAATCAAAATACGATACGATGATATCTACATCTTTAAAAAGATTACTTGATAAAATCAACTTTATTTATCAATAAATATTTAATGATATTCATAATCATACTCGCATGTATTATTTCTTCAAACAATGTTATTTATTACGATAGCAATGACCCAACTGTCAATTATGTCTGAGTGCTATCCATCCGTGAATATGATAACGTTTGAGGGATATCGACGAAAACGTCAAAACATGGCCGGTCACGTGAACTGTGATACAAACGATAGTAAATACACGACGGCAGCTTAGTGAACGTTGTTATACATCTTTTTAAGAATTAAGTCGGGAGGAAGTGTTGCGCCTGACGAGTGGTAGATACTGGAGTACTGACCGGCGAATGCGGGCGGGTCGGCCGTCGGCGGCGGCGGCGGCTCGGTGGTGTTGGAGGGCGCGCTCGCGCAGGTGGGCGCCGACGGCGCATCTTCCGCGGCGCGGGCGGAGGGCGGCGGCGGCGCGCCGACGCCGGACGGGCCGGGGGGAGGTGCGCAGAGCGCGACCAGCCGCAGCAGCGCCACGCACCACCACCAGAGCACGGCGGCCAGCGCGCGGGCAGCGCGCCCCACGCGGCCCGGAGCCTCCTCGCGACCGAAATACGCACACTGTGGAGCTGCGCGAGCTCGTTGCCTAGCTTCGACGAGCGGGCGTGCGTGCAGGCGGCAGAGGCGCGACGCGGGTGCGCGCGCGCGGCCACACGGCGACTGCGGTGCCGCTTCCGAAAGCGCACGACCGCGCCCGAACACTATTTCGGGAGCGACGCTCCGCACCGCTACCGCCCGCCCGCCGCACTCTGCCAATTTTACGCGAAATTGCGGGCGGGCGGTGATGCGATATGTCCCGCAGCCATCTGTACCGGCGGGCCCGTGTCGGCCGTCGATGCGCCCTTGCAGGAGAATCCTCGACTCAGCGAGAGGACCAGCGGCCCATCCCCGAAGGACCCCGCGCGCGACTCCGAGAGACACGTGCACCGCTCTTACACTCAAAATAGTCGGCGGCGAGCGTGTAGCGGCCCGTGTCAATAGATACAATGTCGCAGCAATTGGCAAGGAAACAGAGACTCGCACTATCTCACTGTCTCGCGCACTGTGTTGTGAATTCTTATGCACGGTTTATATTTAGATTCAAAATTATTTCTGATATAGATAGGTGTTTGACATTACGTTGAACTCTCATACGTCGGGAAGCTCCACCTGTATAAATACTCTGTGCCACTCGAGCTACCGTTATCGACTATATTGCTAAATCGACTGAAGGATCTTTGTATCTTACGTATGTCAATCTTATTAATTGGGCTTAGAATATAAATCGAACCATATGATTTTATCAGAGACAAAAATCAGCTGAGACGGCTGCTATAGAAAAATCTTACGTCTGATTAATTGATAGGTGTTCTTAATGTTTCTTGATGGAGTCACAAAATTATAAAAACGTCACTAATTAGATATTATTATATTTATCATATGACCTATAGAACATACAGCACCTGCCCAAAAGTATGAAAGTAAAACGAGTATCAGAACTGCTTCATTATCTTTATTGCATATAATTTACAACGACTATCGTGGAAGGAACAACGTGACACCAAAAATGACAGGTAATTATTGCACAAAATAATAATATTATTACAGATACAATAAATACACATCATTACTTTTTTAGAACACTGGTAGTATCCTACACATCTATGCCTACCCTTTCGAGGAAATAAAGACTTGATATTAATTTCTTTATTGCATGGCACTATTAGTTGGCAAGTGATTAATATCGCAATATCAAAATAACTGCTGAAAAACTGCTATCCTAGATGGAATCTGGTCAATTTTTTTTTAAACCGTCTTGTGACAGAGTAACAGATACCGTTGGATATTTGAAAGTTGGAATTTCTCGCAGTGGACTTTTGATTCTAGATTCCAGTTTGGATTTTTGTCTGATATTTAGCAATAAGCCACACCCTACTGCATGGGATATTTGACTTCACACAGAGAGGTTCAGATCCAGTAATTAATAATTCCTACTGCCGGCTTCAAAATCTGTGTCCCTTGAAAGATCAAGTGAAAGAATCAAGTGAAAGATCTAGTTGAAAGATCAAGAAAGATCTCTGTGTACGTTTTATTGTTTCTTAAACGATTAGTATACATCTGAGCTGTTTAATCCGCTGTCAACATCAACATTCCTTCATCAGACCACTCGGAACAAGATCATTTTCATTATCTCCAGCTCGATACAGATATGTCTTCTACTGTCCATTTCGGATGCATTTTCTTGTCACGAACCCATAGACTAAGAAAAACACTTTCTAAGAAGTTCCTAACGCGCAATTACAACATAAAGTCACCCCTGTATTTTCCCGAAGGGATAGACAGGGGAGTTTATTATTTCCGTAGTCCCAATATTTTAGCAACGCATCATATTATACATATATTACAATATGTTTTCTAAACTAACGCGTAAATTATCGCTGACGTAGCTCTAACGCATATCTTTCGCCAGTATCATCAAAATATGTACACAGATATAGAAAGACATACCTCGCTATAACAAGACATATTTTCGCATAGATTATGACCGTAAAGACATATTATATTTTAGTGTATAGCAGCCATGTAGGACTTGGATTTCAAATATTGAAAAGAAAAGACAGACATACGAGTAAAGCAATATATATTTTACATAATTGTCAAGAACGGTATATTTTAGAAATTTCCGAGCAAGCGTGATCCAATTTGCAACTAAAAGTTGTCTGGGTTGGACCGAATGAATGGCAAAAAGGAGAATTTTCTCAAATGGAAAGCTTTTTTGATTCTACGTAGAGCGGGACTAATGTTTAAGACATGACGTATATTATGAATCATTCTGTTTGGAGTGTTTTTTAATACGTCGAGACTTATAGCGCTCGTATGTAATATTCATCGTTAAACGTTTTGTTTGGAGTGATTTTGTATTTCTATATTTACGTTTATATAATATTTAATAAATCGAATTTGCTATAACAGTGAAGAGAACATCGTGAGGAAATTTGCATACTCTAGTTTTCCAGTGTTCTCTAAGCCGTGTTAAGACTGCCAACCCGCACGGGGTTAATGTGGCACAGCGGAATTATAAAGGGATTGATGACGATGGTCTATACCTATAGTTCGTACCATGCCCATCAACAATCTACAACTTTATTGTATCTTCTACCTTATTTTATCTATCTACTTTAAAAGTACCTTCAACAACGGATATCTTCTTGAAAGTTATCCAGCTCAAAGCAGACTTGAATTGCATACACATACATATCATCAATTTCTCTCAATCCAGTCCTGGACGTAGGCTCTTTATAATGAGCACTTTACGAGGTTCTTCCTCATGAGCTCCCGCCGTTTGCAACGGGTCGCGACGGAGACTGTAAGCGGCGGGAGCGCATGAGGAAGGAACTTGTACAGTTCCGAAACTAGTCGTGAGTCGTAGTAGTGAGTTAAGCCTATACATATTTAATCATGTGTATAGATACTCACGAAATATTTAATAGTAAAATACTTGACAAATGTTTGATTCCGAAGATCTATTATTCTCACAACTAAATACCCTTCAGATAAGCTAAAGAAGTGATCATTTTGCCTGACGTCTGCTGAAGACCCTATGAAATACAGCAAACTCTCCGCCCGGTTCTAATACTCGTAATTTAGTACTTCAGTAAACGCGTCATCTTCGACATCAAGTGGCAGCTTTGCAGCCGTTATTATTATTATTATTTCTAGTGAGGTTCTTTACAGGGTAGACAGAGAGCACCGATAGCCAAATATATCTGTCCTTACATATCGGACGTGATTTTTCTACACCATTAATATCAATAGAGATATGACAACTACAGATTATTATTTTATTAACTACCGAGAACGAACATTAATAGAACTCATTCGAGTTCAGAACTTGAGATTTTGACGAGGCTAAGATAGTCGTAAGTAAGTAAATAGTAGTAGCGACTAGTAGTAGTGACTGCCTCGTTGGTCGAGTGGTTGCAAGCGCGACTGCCGATCGGGAGGTCCTGGGTTCAAATCCAGGCTCGGGTGATATTAATTTTTTTTAATTTAGAATTTATATTAGTGACTCGGAGTCTGGTAATGTGCCCGGTGCATGGCAATAGCCTCACCACCTATTCCATGGGACTTAAACGTAACTGGTAAAACGTGGGAGTGTATTACACTCCTCTGACTACCCCTTCGGGGATTACAGGCGTGATGTTACGTGTTTTTAGATAGTAGTGGCAAGAGGTAGTACAACGTGCCTGTGGCTAAGAAACTTAGCTATTCTGCTCAAGTTTCAGGTTGAGATGCATAGTTCAGAATTTGAATAAAAAGTACGTAAGCGAAGTGAGAATAGCATTTTGTTATTTATGAGTTTATGTGGCTTTTCGTAATTGAAGAGAGCTTATTGTGCACGAATTGGCATATACCTGCATGCAATGGTCATCATACATAGTCGTATTTATAGTCGTAAAAACGGGCAGGTTTTTTAAAAGAATCTGAATAAAATAACACCTATATAAAGTTGCTGTAGACAGGTGGTAGGTAACTTGCCCGAAAAATTGATGGTGAACGAATAAAAGGACAAAAAGGAAAGCCTTTACACAGAATAATAAATAATGCCGTATAAGAGTGATCGCACTGAGAAGTGGAAAATCATTTATTAAGCACCACTCTACATATGTATATACTCTGGTAGAGTATAGAGGTGCAGGCTTCGTGATACGGGCAGCGCAGGCTGCGCTAGGCGGGAGGGCGGTCAGTGCACCGAGGTCGCGATGCACCGGAGCATGTGGCCGCTAACCCCCCCCCCCTCTTGCCCCTCTCCACTACTCCGCAACACTCCCCCTATCCAAGCTTCACTTTGTATGGCACACGATGTAGCGAATATGCCCCTTAAGCATTTTAACACAATAAGCATCCCCAAGTTTAACTTGTAATTGTAATACTTATACAGATAAATATTAACAGATTTACGTTCTGATTTTTGTTGCTTATAATTTATAGCTTTAGAAATGTTTAGTGAATTATATCGAAAATTATATTGGTCAAAATTTTTTTTATTCAGTCTGCGTAACAAAACCTTAGTACGATTTTTTTGTCTTTTTCATTTAATTCGATCAGTAGAGATGAAAAACAATACTAGGTTTCATATCTCATTCACTCTATGTAAAATATTTGAGTATTATATATAAATATAAATATTTGAGTTTTTTTTTATTTGTTTAACAATTTTGTAGACATAAGACAAAAATAGAAAAAAAATCATACAAAATAGATCTTGTACAATAGCTTATCAATAAGAGAGATCTCTTCCAGCAACGCCAGGAATGGAAAGTAATATAATTAGAGATCAAATTTAGTGTGTACTTAGAAAAGAAAATAACAAAAGAAACACACAAGCATCGATATACATATAAATTAAATTCCAACTTCAATTGTTTGATTAAGTCCATTTAGAAAGAAAATCGTTGACGCGTTTATAACGTATTAATTTAAATAGCTAAAGAGTTAAGCTTTTAATAGGCCGTTACTGCTACTCCACGTTAAACTTTTATTAATATTCTCTCTGTGTTAAGCTAAAATTACACATGTCAATAAGAAACTCATTTAAAACTAGAGTTGTGCTTGAATGATGTGGAGATCGTTATTACGGCAGATATTACTCTTTCTGCGTTTAATCAACGATTATACACGTTAATAAGAAACTGGCTTGAAGATGTAGAGTCGTACTGGAGTGATGTAGAGATCGCTGTTACCTCGTAGCTTGTGTTCCGGCGAATGGCCGCACCGGTTACTTTAAATTTTCATTAGCACCGGCGCTCGGCGCTCCGCCGCCCGCCTCCAGCGCTTGCAATTACATTTTGCAATTTACGAATTGTCTTTTTATTTACGACGCCGAAGCCTTCTCGAAGCCTTCCGTTACTATCGCATTCCGAATCTATATTTGTTTTAGTTTTGTAATTGAAATTTCTCTCCGTTTGTTTAAAGGCCGGATTGGAACAAAGATCAGTTTCCAACTAAACAACTAACAAAGTAACTGTTCACAGTATCATTGAATATCTGTAGTCATATTTCTAATGACTACATTTGGAAAAAGTTTGATTTTTTTCCATATATCTATACCTATTAACTACGAAATAAAAACTTAATGGAAAAATACATAAATGAAAATATAAGAAACTGTTTAAATTTTTGTGTTTTTTAATGTTTATGTTTAAACTTTAAGTTGTTTTAATCTCTACTCGTTGATGTCTTTTATATGGCAAGGGTGGAAAGTCTAGTTTCATTATCATTAATCACTTTATGACTTATCTTTACAACAATATTCAGGGACAATTATAAAAAGTAAATTTACCATATATTTTGCCACTTATAACATCATCCCAGTAATTTACATTTAAAACTAGAAGCATCGAAAAAAGTTCTAGAAGTATGGTTCCTTATTTGGGTTAGATTCAATGTGCCATAAGCAGATCGGTTTAAAAAGCTTTTAGAAATTATAGTTTTAGAAATATATTAAAATAATGAAGACTAAATTTTTATCGACACTTCAGTATACATATATGGTACAGAATTCCCAATAAGTTTTATAGCTTAACTGAAATAGATTTCCATATTTAAATTCCACTGCTGCGTTTGCGAGTAGCGCGACAAACTACAGATTTTCTAACACTGAAAGAATCGCTTAATAGAACACTGAATAGCACTTAACGATTTTGTCATTTAAGTAGGGAGCATTATAAATGAGAAAAAACTTATTTTTATAAGAAAAATAAAAATAGTACTGAAAGGAGAGCGTTTTTCTTCTGAAACTGCATTCTGGTTTTAGAAATTACCTTTATCGTGAATGAAAAATTCTAAGTAAACTTTTTACCCAAGAATTTCAAACATGAGTTTATGTAAATGAAAAGTGATTCCGAGTGCCATGAAAAAGTTTCAATATATAGCATTTATATACATTTAAGTAGTTCGATTTTCAATATAGAATTAAAACTCGAAGTATGTGTATTGGAAGGAACACCCTTGTTAATCTATATTAAATTTCAACATCAACATAAAATAATAATCACTATATTGAAATAAAATATCATTAATATTTCTATTAAAATATTCCCGTGTGTAAGTAACTTCAACTTTAATAAATTGTAGATTAGAAAATGAAGCTTTAAGATTTCTGAATGTACAAAAAATTTATGTGATGTGCAAGGTTACTTCCATTTACATAAACATCCAACATAATGAAAATACAATTTTCATAAAATAAATTAATTGAAATTAAAAATAAACATGCTGTCTAGCATTGCAATGACAATATGGCGTGAGGAAAAATGACATTAATCATTTAAATGAAACAAATGAACTGAAATATACCTGACATTTCCGAAATCTCTAACATATGTAAATCCAAAATTCTCAAATTTTAAAATACCTAACTTTTGTCATCTGCCCATTTTTGGATTGAGGTTGAAGTGTTGACTTTCTAAGTTTTACCAAATTATACACGAACCATTAAAAACGAGGCCAACAAGAGCGCTGGTGACCATATTTTTTAAAGTCGAAATAAATTTACGAGTCTGCGGTGTGTTTCTGGTGGTGAGAGCTTCAGCGGCCAAAGCTAATTGTGGCAAGTGGAATAATGAGACCAATGTTCCGGAAATGGACTTTAGAATCTGACGCGCACGAAAACTAATAATTGCATGACAAATGAATTAAGGTTTTAACAGAGTTTATACTATTTAGACACAGTTGCTTAGTCACAGTTTGCTTGCTTATTGGTGAGATTCTGTTGTTTCTTGAGATTCTGCTGATCGAAATTATACGTATCAAAATTATCTAAACAGTCCTGTTGGTCGGGGGGTTGCAATAGAAAATGCTAATCAAGACGTCCTGGGATGATGCTCGGGTTAGGCAATGGTAGGTTTTTAACTTGAAGTTCCCAGTAGTAGCTCGGAGTCTGGCTTCACGCCCGGTGTATGGCAATACGCTCACCCTGTACTCTATGATGAGACGTATAACATAACTGGTTAATCAAGAGAGTGTATTAAACTCCTCTGCCTATTCCTTCGTGAAAATTAAGGCGTAATGTTAAAATGTTTAGCCATGGTTTGTTTGTCTATGGTATGGTACAGAATTTTACGTTTTATTTCCCTTTTTTTTAAAGAAATCTCAGGAAAGATACCACAGTTTTCGATTGTCGTGTAAAATGATACAAGGTAAGGCGTCAGAGAGAGAAAAGAAAAGGCGAATAATATTTTTTAGAGAAGTTGAGGTCGAAAACATGTTTTAATTTCTTCCAGTCCATGACCTAGACTTGGCTGGACCTATACGTATGCACTTGGATATAAAATGCACCTTTGAATTTTCTTGTTCCTTTTCGTTAAACTGTAATAGTTTAATGATTTAAAGTTTCTTCCTCATTACGAAGTTTCAATTCATAACTGTACAAAGTTATACAGAATACATATTAGTTACTATACAAAAAACTGACTGCCTGCCGAACGGGAGGTCCTGGGCTCAAACCCCGGGTCACCTACTGTGCAAAATTTTCTAGTTTAGAATTTGTAGTAGTGACTCGGAGTTTGGATCAGTGCCCGGTGTATGGCAATAGGCTCATCACCTATTCCATGAGACTTAAACGTAATTGGCGCAACGTGCGAATGTACTACACTCCTCTGCCTACCCCTTCGGGGAAAAAAACAATCTGAGGGAGCGTACTGGTTTACTTGTTGGTAATTGTATAAGTTGTACATATTGTCCAGGTTGTTATATACATAGGTGTAACTACATACCTACATAAGTATTGGTTCTGGTGTTTACAAGGAAACGTAAAAGTGTGCGCTTTTTAGATGGTAATACTGACTTATTCTTATCTCTTCTATACTGTATTAATTATTGTAAGCTAGCCCTCATTAACGGAATAAAAGTTTTCCATTCTATTCCAAATAGAGAGAACAAAGCTGTGGTTCCGCACAGTAGTGCTGTGTTGAGTAAATCGCGTTAAGAGTAGGCACGGGCTGTGTAATCAATCGTTGTTATCTGTTTACGTGTGGAGCGTCGACCTCGGAGCGGCGCGCCGGCGCGTCTCTTTATCACCAGGGCTGCCACTCGGTACATTCTACTTTATTACTTTTAGCTATTTATAAACTTGTGTATTGTATATGATTATCGGTGTTTCGCAATAGGCTCGCCGCTTATTCCATTGTGGGACGTAAACGTAACTGGTGAAACGTGGGAATGTATTACACTCTTCTGCCTACTCTTTCGGGGATTACAGGCTTAATGTCACGCATATTATTGGAGAGATTTATATTCACCAATGGACCGGAATAGGCCGATTATGATGATGATTATATAATATGAAACATTGAGCGTGTATTTCCCCTAAGAGGTAGGCAGAAAAGTGTAGTACACTCCCACGATTCACCAGTTATGTTAAATGTCATACCATGGGTCGGCCTATACCGGGCAGTAATTTAGACTGTGCTACTATTAGGAATTTCGATTTTGAAAAACCCAATAACACTTTGTCTGACTCAGTTATGAAAGTCCTGATCTTTTTGATCAGCATTGGAATTATCATAATCATTATTTTTTTACTATTACTATTATTATTATTATTAATGTATGACCATGTTAGATCTGCTATGAAGGATGTGCAGAGTATTGTGTGTCCAATATCAATATCTTTACAGATATGTCGTGGTTTTTTGATAACCATCACTCATTCTTTAAATGATGTCATCAAATCAATAATTATCTGTTAGTTTCACATTGTTCGTTAATGGAAAGGCGTTGTAATCGGTTATAAAATGATATATAATTAAAGACATGGCTGTTGTGTTATGTTGTGCCTTTTCGTTTCAAAGATGCTTGAAGTACGATAAAAATGAATGCAGCCAGTATGTGTGAAGTGTGTTCAACGGTTGTGCAGCCACCGAAGTGTACAGTTTTAAATATCTATTTTTGCAAATTTACAAAATAGTGAAAAAACATTTTTATAAGTCATGTCTTTATTTTTTTTTTGTTCTCAAAGTTAATCATTTTAAAATTAAATTTTACTATTTTTTATATTTCAGCATACGCTGGCAACCCTAGTTATCGCATCGCCCGCTCTGCAACCGCCGCTCGGCTTTGTTGTATGCACCGTTCGCTATAT
>DWJK01001012.1:0-18547 GCA_018248815.1 Croniades pieria auraria | reverse complement strand
AATAATAATAATAATCTTTATTTCAGACCAGGTATTGTCCATATCGTGTGTTAGTAATTAAATCTTAAATTAAAACTAAAAATTTTAATTAAAAACATTAAAAATTAAAACTTATAACATTAAAATAAAAATTTACAATATTAAAATTAAAATTTACAACATTAAAATTAAAATTAAAAACATGTCACCTTGTATCAAATTGCAGTGTATCAAAATGCAGTTATTCTTGCTACCAATTGTTAATCACGATTTTCTTTTCTTTGATTTCTTCTATGATTTTATCTTTTAATTTACATAATGTATTCTGTATTACCAAAGCCTGGTTCATATCTAAGCGTTCATGTTATTTTATCACAACTATTCAACAACATTGGTTTGATATGAACGTGTAACAGACCGACAAAGGGCGAATTGACGTACACAGATACTTTTTCATTTATTATATTATAAGGGTTTACGTTTCCACATGTAAATCTACAGAATTTTCCGCCTAATAATGTAATAAATTAAGGATTATATCAACATGCCAGTTTCTCTACTGGGTAGGCAGAAAACATCGAATGCATATCAAATAATATTGTTAATAATAATATTGACAACTGCGATAGATGCATTGTCGCATAACTTTGCTCAATAATATTGTATTATTTAAAGGGAGCACGAAGTACCCCAGGAATCACGAAGGGATGTAAATTTACCTCTAGTTCTCCTACATTAGAAACAATTTCCACGATACTATGAGGGGTTGGCAATTCTAACCATATAATCTGTGTTGTTGTTAACGCGTTACTGTGTAAACTGATAAAATATGTACATGAATAATTGAGCTACTACGATTCCTTCTTGATTTGCGGTCGTCTTGTTGGTGCTGGATTTTATCTAGGCTTACCTATCATGTCTATGGATAATCGTCTTCTTGATTTGAAATACGTCATCAATTTAAGTACCTACAATATGTTAGCGCTGTCTATACTTATGATTCTCTGTTTACATTTAACACAAGTGGCAATAATCCTTCACTAGGTAAAGAAAAGCTACTGTATGGATTATTAAGTTAATAAAAATATAATCAATTTGATTATTTAGATAATTGCTTCATTTAGCTAATCTTAATTAGTTACGTAGAATAAAATGAGTATTTTTTATTTTATGATTCGTAAAACAGCGGTATTAAGGATAATTGTGGACTTTTGACTGTTGCAGATTTCATTATTATCTTCGCTAAAATTAACCTTATAAGTTTGCTGGTCTAACGGATCATTAACTTCATTGTTAAGAGTTATGGGTTCGAATCCTGCTCAGGATAAAAATGTGTGATAACCTTTAGTATATTTTTTTTGTCTGAGTGTTCAATTGTCTATAATTTAGGTATGTATATATTGTTATTTCATGATTTTACTGCTTAGTGTCAGGTGAGTTGACGTACACTGTTGGAATTTTCTTGCGCTACGTCAACTGCATGCTGGCGAAGGTCCAAACCATTTTCATGGTTTCGTTTTGATGTACAGTCTTTTAAAAACTTTGTCTAAGGAAATATTTCATTGTCTTTAGAACATCCTTTATAACTTGCGCAAGAAAATTTTGCTCTCAGATTCATATAAGAGTCAAATCTGGTATTGTTATTTTAGACATTTCAGATATTAGTAAAATTATTATTACATAAATAGATGCAAAAATAATGGCAAAAATTATACTTCTCTCGGAATGTTTAACACCTGTAACTATCCATTATGAGCCTTAACATTTCTTGGGATTTTGTATCATAATTTTCAATATACATTATTCATAATTATTTCTGTGGATACCGGTTTAGCATAATATTCATTACAGTAAAATCATAAAACAGCTATTAACCCTTAAAAAAACAGAAGCCAACTATTTTATTTTTTAGCGCTTTGTAAATGAGAGAACCGTAGAATAAAAATAATAGTATTTTAAGCAGCATTTAACATAAAAGTGGCTATTTCTTTTTCCCATAATACACATTTTTTTCTTAATTTATCTACTTCGTAATGGTAAGAATTGTTCACAACAAATAAAGCTACTACGATCATGTTAATGTCATCAGCTACTGTATTTATACATATAATATATATAGTAAAGTAATTCTAAATCTTCTCGAATATTCGATAATGATTGCAGTTTAAAAAGTATGTAAATCTGTTCAGTGATCCTACAGACTAAGTGAACCATTAGGGCGGCCTAGGATTTCTTTAATAGCATGATCAAAATTCTGCACACGGGCACTTAAAAGTTTAATCTGCAAAAAGGATAATCTTGTAACAAGAGTTGAGAGAAAAAATAAGTAGGTAATATGGAAAGGTAGATGTTTACGAAAAGCTTTATGATACTAATTTAGAACTCAACAATGTTATTTTTTTATTTATATTCTTGTTGAAACTTTGATTATTTATATAGGGTAAACATTATGAATTAATCTTCATTCAATTCAATTGTTTGTTAAAGCAAATAGATTTGTGCATAAGTTTTCAGCTTTTTTCTGTAAATATGAACATATTGGCTCCATATTTTACTACCAACATAAGCAATGTTATTACATTTTATTTTATTGTTTTGAAATGATTGTTAATATGAAAATGAACAATGACACATCACGTCTGTAATCCCCGAAGAGGTAGGCAGAGGAGTGTAGTAAGCTCTTAGGTTTCACCAATTACGTTTACGTCCGATGTCATAGGTGGTGAGCCTATTGCCTTACACCGGGCAGTGAGAGAGAGAGGGAGAGGAGAAAGAAAGGAGAAAGACGGAGAGGAACAAGGAGAAGGAAAGGCATAGGGAGAGGCAGAGGGAGAGGGAGGGGGCGAGGGAGAAGTGAGAGGGCGAGGGACTGGGGAGAGAGGGAATTATTATTAATGTTGTATTCGAATAAAACGTTTAATTAGATACACGTGTACTTCATCTAATCTAGTAGAATACTCAATAGTCTATTAATATAATCTTATTGAATTGTGCTTAAATTGATTGCGGTAATATCATTCAAATATTAACAATAATAAATACTTTAACAGTTTGTTTCTAGTATCTAGTAAATTATCATAACTATAATGAAAACAAGTATCCAAATATCTACATATGCACACACATGTAGAGAGATGTAAGAACACACAACGGGCTTAAAGCGGACGCATACACAGACTTATTACCTCGCGCATGCAACTTTTGTTTTATAATTAGACAAGACTTTTTTATTCATGTAATAGTGCAGGAGTTTTACAATTATAACGATAAATTATGGTATAAAACATATATTAACTGAATGATATTAAAGACTTCAACTGTCCCCGTGTCGTAGTTGCTTTATTTAGCGCTATAATCCTAAATCGAATGTATCCTGTTATGGGAGTGACACCATTATTATTGAAGCACTGCAGCACTTTCGCCTAGATGGCAGCACTACCGTTGTTGATTAATCGTCGTTTTAATGAACATGGAAGGAACATTTGCATATGATACTGAACCGTATCACTTTTTGAAGTACTACCCATTTCATCACGTTACTTTGGAACATTTAATACATATAGGTAATTAAACTTCCGACAAAACGCGACCATTCTAAGATAGACGTATTGTCCATTGTGAGATTTGGTACATCAGTATACGTATCGCAAGGACGTATTTAAGTAATATTTGAAATATGAACAAATATTATTACCAAAAATTCTGTGATAGGCTCCGTCATTGAACTTTCCTCGTAAGCACCAGTTATTTATTAACCAATTTGCATGTTCGCAGTAATTATCGTAGTTAATGATATTGCTTATTAATTATTGGTAAGCGCTAATGAACTGCGAGTGTAAGAGAATGTTGACACTGATATTAACGTATCTGAACGACATACTCAAATATTTAAAACTATTCATTGTTTGCGTCATAGTTGTCGTTATTGTTATACCGTTACGCCGGATCTCTTAAGTTGTAAGCAGAAAGCACCGATTGTCAAATATCTTTATTCTTACAGAAATTACGTGCTTAATCTCTGTATATGTATACATATTCGTATTCTTCTTTCTTCCTAATTATTACATTCATTTATATACATTTGAAGTATATAATATAAACACTCCAACAAAGTTATTTGCAGCTATGTTCTTTGTTAATATCTCTCGTGCTTAAATTTATGTATTCAAAAACAAAGCAAAAGAGTCTTGAATAAGTTTCGCAACTTTGATAATGTGTGCAGATCTCCGGCATTAGAGTAATAAAAAAACAATTCAAGTCTAATTCTATTATTTTAGGGAAAATTAAAATTTGAACGGACTACCTTGCTTACGTTTACACGATCAAAATGTAAAAGTATGAGTTCTCTAAGTGAAATTACTAATAATCGTCAGCCGCCGTCTATCGCGGGGCGACATTTCTTATTAATATTCATGGAACAGGCCATTTTGCAATTTGTCATTAGCTATTGTTTCAGTAACTAGATTTATAGAGGGATTAAGTAATTTTGATTCTATTTATGTGTTATTTTGATAGATGGAGAAGAAACACATGAGATCTTTGAGTATAGAGAAATATGGAAAGAACGGAAGAAAAGTATCATCACGCATGTAATCCCCGGAGGGCTAGGCAGAGGAATGTGGTTACGTCTACCTCCCACTATGGAATAGGTGGTAAAAAAGGAATATTATATAAACTGAAAAAATCCAATATTATCCGACCCGGGAATAGAGCCCAGGACCTCTCGTAATATTCATTAAAAATCTATTATGGAATTACAGTCACTTCAAATATACTACAGATTTAAATATGACAAAAATAAATGAGTACGTGATCATAGTAACTATAATTGTATGCACGGTGGAATTTTAGTACTTTCGCAGATGATTAATAGAGTCGTAAATCATCCTTCGTTGACGAAGCTCGTGATAATAAAAATTTTAGCGTCGCATTCAAAATTTACAAGCACAGGATATGTATGTCATAGCAATACAACTAAGATATGTAGCGGGGCAGTTACACCACGGTATCCAACCTCAAATGTAGCTGGATTTGAGGTTGGATACCGTGGTCGCACTGTATCCACGTCTGAGTAACAAATCCACATATTATATTTATCAAAGATTTTACTAAACGACACTATTTATAAGTGTATGTTTAGGTTTATAAATAGTGTGGTATTTCATATAGTGAGGAATCTAAAGGGCGAAAACTTGTTAAGATTTTTCAATAAGGTCACTTTCTTCAATTTGCATGGACCTCTGTTTGTAATAGAAGAATATTTAAATAATACAAATACGGGTGCCAACCGCATTATAGTGGAATTATGAATTACAGGTAAAAATTTAAAACATTGTTTTTTTGTTAGCACCTTTCTATCAGAATTTATAGATATTTCAAGGTGTGGCCTAAACGCCAGAGTGATACAATTATGGTTCAAGTAGATAATAACAGGTTATAAAATACTCAATTGAAGATAGTATCCCTCCTATTCCCCAATTTTAATTTGTTCACTATGATGTCAGTCCCATTGACAATAATTTAATCTTGTGATATTCCATTAACCATATGCATGGTTAGTCTTTGAAATATAGTATCTGAAGACCAAAGGAGGGAAAAACGCAGAATACTGAGAGATGTTTTTGATAATAAAAGCTTTTGAAAAATCCAACAGTTAGTACTGTTATTATCTATTGTTAAAATATTTTAAAGAATCTAGACGAAATCCTAATACTTCTATTCATAAAGCTAGACTCAGACAACAAATGTAGTTGTAACTTATGTTTTAAGTAAAAAGCTTTAATGTTTCATTCAAACTACAGACCGCAGTAATCTAACTCTCATTTGCATTATGAAAATAGTTTCATGAGTAATATTCATTAAGTGTCAGTTATAATGAAGACTCAAATTAATATTATGAGAAGTTTCTGAAATACTCCAGTTTAAATAGACTACTCGTATATTGATTGTTCTATGTCGATATAATATGTAATTCAAAAGATACAATTGCTTATGTTACCGCTTTTACATAAATTAAAGATGAAAGAATTTGCCAATGATTTTACCAGCCTTTTTATATTATTCAAGACCAAAAAACTTAGTGTCACGTGGGATTGGTTGATAACGATACACCTGATCAGATGTCTCTTGTTTGCTTATTTTAGTTTCAAAGACGTGTGAAAATTTTTCCTACCGTAACGATTAACACTTTATTTAAAATAGTAGTGAGAATTTTTCCTCTGGGGCTATCTCTCGTTCTACAGTATGACTTTATCTATGAGTATCCACGGGATGTGTTAAGCTGATGAAATCAGTAAATTCTATCGATTTAATTTTGTTCTGTCTTCAAAAGAATAAAACTAAAATAAAAATACGTATTTTCTTATAATGTTCGAAAAGTAAAGTAAACCTTTCTTTATAATTTCAGAAATGTAAGTGAATGCTTTGTTGGCTAAATACGCCGACTCCTCGGGAGTTGTTAATGTTTTTAGGCGACGGTAACCACTTACCGTCAGGTGGCCCGTCTACTTACTCGTATATGCTAGGCTAAATATAAAAAATTGAAAGAAAATTTTGACATTAACAGTGACTTTTTATGTCATACAATGAATATTAATCAATATTGTAACAAAAAGATAAACTTCTGCGCAACTTTTAAAAAAATGTAGCTCGCACGGAGGATTGGGAGGTTCGGCATAGATAAAATTTAGATGAATAAACTTAAAATTTATACATTATTTAAATATGTTATAAATATATGAAACGAAATTAAAGTAAGACTTAGATGTTAAGCGTTAGAAGTATAATACAAGAGATTTACACACACAGACAAGAGATTTATAGACGTATACAATTTGACATAAGTACCACAATAAAGTTCAAATTAAAAAATTTAAGTAACTCGACCTATTTTGGCAAATTGCCTGACCATTAATAAATCGAACAATCTGAAGCGTCATACGGATATAGAAGTTGAAAGTGGAAAATAAATATTCAAAAATGTTTAGTAAAATAACTTTATTTTTTTTAGGACGGTAGCAGTAACAAGTATCAATGTTTACAGTAGCATTTAGTTTCCGGACTAGGTCTTCAAATTATGAAATGGATATTATTTACCGATGCGGTTGAGGAAGAGCCGATTAGCCTGAGCTTGTCTGTGTAACAGGTGGTTGTATGCAGAACGTTGTAGTAATGTCACAGCTGGGTTCAAAGAAAACAGTGACTGCGACCGCTTCCTAAGCAAATCTTCTTGGACAGGTAAGTGTTCCATAATATTAAATCTTGGATTTTCTTCGTAAAGTTCGTGCATCAGCGGCAGATCGTAGTCGTCAGAAGTGGTAGGATAATCGTGGATGTCAGAAAACACCGTCGACATTCCATTTTCGACGGGAGCAGCTAGGATGAATGTATCACTTACCACTGCAGCCAAGCAAAGTGAAAACCACATCATGTTCGAGGTATAAATCATGATGACGTTCTTTAATAACAGTTCTTTCCCGTGGATAATGTAGATATATATTTCGGTGTAAACTTCAAATTTATGAATCAATAAATTGTATAAGAATTTGCTTTAACAATAAAGTCCTTATTTTTTTAAGGTGGGTACTCCAAAGAACTTGCGATACACCGACTTTCTGTGATGATAGCTCCCAGTAACACGCTTATATATGGTAAAAATCTATGAAGGGCGCATGCGCCACCAATATGCATGAAATTTATGAAACAATTTCAGACGCCTCCGCTGTCATGGCTCCTACGTCCTTCATATTTTTATGAAGCCGCTTGACAACCTATTAATGAACTGTCATTGATGAGTGCTCGCAAAAATTTTAATCGCTACGATGTTAATTTTGTTTGCTTAAATCCTCTGTTTATTTCCTATTACAGTCGAATTCGAAAAAGTGAAATTTTTTGTTCTATTTATCGAGGATATAAAACTATTAAACATTTACTACCACTCTAAACGTTGTTGGTTAAATTAAGCATCTGTTTGAAGTGTACTGAGCAGATGTTTCATGATAAAATGTTTAATGCATACACACTACTTGCTACATTTGCAGGGCATGTATTCAGAAATGTTCGTCATCTTAAATAGTATTTGCAGTATTCACTGCTCAGCATTTTACGACAGATAAAAAAATTGTTAAACGCATCTCAGAACCGAGACCTGCCATTTCGGCGACCGTAACTTTAAGACAATAAGATCCAGCGACAAAACTGTTCTTACCATCTAATCTATAAAGAATAAATTTTATTATAAAGTTTCTCGTACATTCGATAGTCCGCGTCATCGCGTTACGTAACGCGCGTAACCGTTGGCGTCGGATATATGCAAATTTACGTGCATATTGCAGATTGACGCCACATTGCTGTCTGCCGTATTTCCCCGGAGATTTACTAAATTATGTACATTTGCCAGCTGTTCTCTTGCAAGTACTTATTATGTTGATTTAGTGTTGGGTTAATTACTGTTCTCAAGACTTCCTTTCCTACAAAAAGTTCTTAGTCATCAAAAAGTAGTTTAAAAATGTATGAGATACAAAATGTTCAATGTAAGCTTGTGATTTCTTTCGTCGAGAATGTCTTTTTAAGCCGGAATCAAGTAATTTGGTTGTGTGCTTTAATATACTCGTAATGTTACATTATATAGTGCGTATAGGTAAATACATATGTGCGTGATTTCGTGTTTCCTAAAAGTATAATATGATTTTATATTGACTTGTGTAATATCTTAGAAGTTACAAGTTTCTAAATTTTAAGTTCTGATTTATTTGATTCCATAAGCCAAAGTTGGAAAATCAAATGTGTTATTTTTTTAAAATTATCAAATGCGGAGGCGAATCTTCTGCAGTTAGGCTAGCAACAAAGATGCAACCATGCAAAAATGTCATCTTTTGTACTATCCATATTTTCTTCGAAAATATCATGTTTTTTTGCTTTATATTTCTGAAAATATAAGTGCTATTCAGTAACGTAAGCGAGTCTAATAACTCTTTCCGTTTTTAAGTTTCGCCGGGTTACGGGTTACTAGTGATTCACTTTCTACGAGCGGCTTTTGCAAAGTTTCTACAAGTACATTAGACGTTTTTAAATGGCAAAAGCGATTTTATTAGTTTGCTTCTAGTAATTTTTCTCCTTCTGCTTCTTTTCGTTCAGAACAATTTTGAGCAATCACAGTCAAGCAGGGAACTGTCAATTAAGCTGAATGTAACTAGCCTTGGTCGACCACTGCATTTGGTAAAGTAGGCTTAACGGCGGACATAATAGAGAGAAATGTTTTTTGATTGCTTGATCTATGAAAGTGAAAAAAGGCCCCCCGTCATAATCGATCCACTCAGTTCAGTTCTCATATCATCACTCAGCTCTCAGTCACGACGCAGTTCAAGCAGTTTCCCATAATGGCTTCTGTTGCAGACGGCTGAACTGTAGAACTCTCTGCTGACTTCTATGTTTCCAGATTCGTGCAACTTGGAATAGTTCAAGACCAGGTACTGCATATTTCGTACTACAAATTTTCCATGTATTTTACCTATGAGCGCGGATACAAATGAGCAACAACGAGAGTCGTTTGTGAGGTCAGTAAACCGTTTGTGGGCACTACTCACAGCATTATTGTGCCACTCGAAAGTTGCAGAGTGTGTGTAGACTCGAACTACAATTCTATTTGCATGCATTCTATTCCCGCCCACGAGGAAACTCCCAAGGGAGACATTTTTGAAAACGACCTCGATTTGTTACATCAGCACTTTGTCTACAAAGTTTTTATTCTTAAGTTCAATATGTGTTTAAATATATACACGTTTTTGTAAACGACGCCTTAAAACTGTGATGCAACCATAATTGATTGAATTAATTTAAACGATCCAGTTTTTTCGTGGAACATATTTATGTGGCAACAACTAAGTAGGTATACCTGCGATATGACTGCAAAATTACCTTCAATTTTAAATTTGAACAGCTTCTGCGTGCAAAAAAGTTGGTCTTTTAGGTATTAAAGCTCCCACAAGGATAATGAAAAGACCGTGCACAATCAAGGCTTGAATCGAGACATTTTTATATTAGGTATTTTGAGTACGAACTATCCTTGTCCTTACTTCTATAATGAACAAGTTGCTCTATTAATACCACGTAAGGTAGCGAAAAGTAAAAATTAACGCAATTACTTTTCTGAGTTAAGATACACAGCAAAGAAGTGTTACAGGAAGAAGAATACCTTCGTTAAGAAAACCTTTGGAAGTGGTACATTTATTACATATCGAAAGACCAAAGAGCCTTAACAGTCATCGATTTTTCATACAAAATGGCATTCGAAGTGGCATATGGCACATTTTAAATTACATATAGTAGACAAATTTATCTACACTTAACTGCAAGTACTTTACACATAATGTTAGTTTTATTTTTAAAGTTAATATAACATTAGTAGTCATTTATACGATGTAAGAGAACGAGTGAGAAAGAATGCGATAAACTCAGTAGCTCTTTGAAAACCTGCGTCTTCATGACTACGGTCACAATTCTTCTTAATTCAGCTGAATCAAACCTGCAATACGGTATTAGTTTCAGTCGAAATTCATAGCGAGTATAAAGTTATGCGAGATTGTAGAAGAAAAAAAAATGTTAGTCTCGTGTATTATATAGTCGTAATACAAAAAATATTTTGATATTCATTGTTTTTATTAATATGGGAATTTTCAAAATCAATTACCACTGACTGGTTTTTACACTCACTTTAATTTTAGAAGTGTTTGCATTTTTATCATCTCTCTTTTTTTTCTTTTATTGATTGGCCCATTGGCCAAATGGTTAGTAAAAGTGACTATTCTGGACCGGCGTTAGTGAATTCGACTTCCGCCCAGGACAAGTATTTGTGTGATGAGCACAAATATTGGTTCTGTGTCTAGGTGTAAGAAAACCTTGTAACTGTATGAATATTATTACTTCGTTGCTCTAATGTCTGCAAAATTGACAACTGAACGAGAGGTCCTAGACTGATCCTCGGGTCGAGTATTATTCCGCTTTTGTAACTTAAAATTAGCAGCTTGGAGTCCACATATGTACCCAGTGTGTGGCAATAGGCTCATCCATAGGTACACCCTATTTCATGGGACTTATAACATATCATTAGTAAAGTGGGAGAACTGGTTACCTTCCCTCTATCTAGCTCTCTATGAACCTAATTGGGATGAATTGGCCGTGTGTTATGGTATTAAATAACAATAATAAATACTATTTATTTCGTTCTATCAATTAATAAGTAATAATAATTATTAACAGAACGATATCAACTGTAGAACTTGTTTCATGTTATTTCAAATATTTTGTAGCCTCCAGCTAGTTCGCTCTCGGTAAGACAATTTGAAAAGCGGTAGAAAATCACAGATCCCATCCACCGCAGCTCGTCCTACATTTGAGCTTGCCTTATTACGATTCGATACCATTGTTCCTTCGATTTTTCACAAACTTTTATCTCTGTCTTCTCGTTTTATAACAAAGGATCATTATAGACTGACCGCGATGGATATCACGCAGAAATTATGTCGAAATGTACAAGAGTTGTGACAAATTTTATTAAAATTTGGGGAGATTTTTTTTTATTAATTTAAATTTAGGAAAATGTAGATTATTATCTCTTATGACAGAAGAAGTAGGAGTTCCTACTTTGCTGGTTTCTAATTTAAAAGGTATGATAGAACTTAACACAGTTATCCGACTAACCTTAATAACTTTACCTGGTAAATTCGCGATTTCGTTTGGGACTGTTAATATTGACTTTTGTTCCCGTTACACACTTGTAAATAAACCATCTTTTAATAAATCTATTAACGTAATATATTTAAATTTGCACGTCTCATGTCTCAGAAAAACACGTTTTCTTTACACATTAGTTAGGTAAGTCCACATTTTCCACTAACAAACTTTGCTGTATCTAAATGCACCTTAACTCTAATGTATTTAGCAATTATGGCATCCCTAATCATGAGCACGAGAGTAAGTATTCAAGTGCATAGTTTTTGTTGAACCGTTTTTAAATTAGAAGCCGGATTCTGAGTTAGACATAATATTATTAAATGTGTTAAATATAATATTCTATGGAGTTTCTCTACGTGCCAAAATCCGAAACGGTGAAATCCGTAGACGTACCAAGGTCAGCGACATAGCTCTCAAAATTAGTAAGTTGAAGTAGCAATGGGCAGGTCACATCGCTCAAGTGACCGAAAACCGATGGGGAAGAAAGGTCATCGAGTGGCGACCATGTCTCGATAAAAGGAGCTTAGGTCGCCCTCCTACTAGATGGTCTGATGACCTGAAAAGACAGCGGGAAGCTGCTGGATTCGGAAGGCCCAGGACCGGATGAAGTGGCGCCGTCTAGAGGAGGCATAGGCCTCCCTCTGGATGTCCATCCAGAGACTGACGATGATGATAATGATGGAATACAAGT
Organism: Croniades pieria auraria; assembly: GCA_018248815.1. Taxonomy (NCBI): domain Eukaryota; kingdom Metazoa; phylum Arthropoda; class Insecta; order Lepidoptera; family Hesperiidae; genus Croniades; species Croniades pieria. The sequence continues at coordinate 6,147 of DWJK01001012.1, read as the reverse complement.
TTTATAAATATCATTATCTTCATATCTTAATCAAATGACTGAGTGAGATGGGCTCACAACGTCTACTGGGTGCTGAAATATTTCTAACCGCGTTTTTATGTTGTTCTATCACCGTCTTAAACATCTATTACCCTTGCCTTGTGTTCACTTATTTCTATTTTACTACTTTCAAGTCGTAATATTTCCCTTTCAATATTCGTGATTTTAATATATTTATCTATAATATTATACGATATATTGATATCTATGTATTTTGTCATCTGAGCCATTTGCAAAATAATCATTTACTTTGTCACTAGATTAAATTTCGAATGCAAAATAAGGAAAGGATATCCGATCTCTTGTTTAATTTTAAATTACTAAAATTTTAATCCAATGAGGTCACATAGGACTAACGAGCCTCGCAATATTCAGCGTATATCCATATGTTAGCAAAGCTCTGTACGACATCAAGGTGACCGTATTTGGAGCATGTCATCTCTTCACCTCAAATCAACACAGCTCCATGAACAGCCTAGAAACCGTGTTCAAGACGACCACTAGTACAGTATTAAAAACAATCTGTTTAAGTTGTCTTTATATTCAGTATACAGCACTAACCAGTTTGGCAGATATTACACCTGAATAAGGTACAATATTCATCTTTCCCTATTCCATGGGACGAACAACATAATAGGTGACAAGTAGGAGTACTACTCTCTTGTATATACCACTTTAGGGAAAAACAGCGACGATGTTATGTTATACATAATTTTTAAGGCATATAAATACATAATGTAGTAACAATAATGAAAATAGTTTAGAATGAGTAATTGTAAGATATTATGCATCTCTTGGCTGAATTGAATCGTGTATTGGCTAATTAGCTCCAAGTTTAATTAATTAGGCTAATGGTAACTGAGGCGTATGTTAATCAGGTTGTAAATGATAAGGCCCAGTGAGGCCCTTCATACGGTACAACTTCGTAAGCTGATCTTAAATTACATTCCAATCACCTGTGTTCCGCAATCCCCAACCCACATGCCCAGAATGGGGATTGTGGGCAAAAAATCCGTAGTCGAGGCTTACGTCCAGCAGAAGCATTAGAGGCAGCAGAAGCTGTTGATGATAATTATAATGAATCGTCTGTGTTGTGAGTGCTGTAAAGAGGTAAGTGATACCGACCAAAACAGCAGAACAACGTAAATAATCGTTCCGTCGTTGGCTCGAGCGGAAAAGACCACAAAAACATTAGAGACGGGCAGAGGAGATCATGCAAGAGAGTAGACGGAGAAGAATAGACGCAGCATGGTAAGGAAAATAGACTTGCTGAGTGGATTAATGAAAAAGTACACTATGTAAATGTACACAAACTAACTAAATATCTGTAAATATATTAACTAAGATCATTAGGTACTGAAGGGCTATGTTTAACTGCATTCTGATCGGAAAATGTTCTGGGTCGACCAAAACAATAATAAAGATAAGAAGATACTAACGATTGTAAAACACATACGCTATCTACAAAAACCATCTATTTATAAGGTTCTTTAAAATCCCTAGATTTAAGAGGCCATATCGTTATTCAGTATCGCCTTTAATGCTCTCAGTATTGCCATAACATCTTGATTTATATTTTTTGAATTACGAAGCGCTTCATTTTGCAGGTGTCAATAAGACTTTATATTCAGTTAACTGGTGCCATGCAAAACAAACAAAAATCCGCATAACACATTGTTTTTAAAAAAAAACAAACACCCTAAGCTAAACTGTTAACAAAATTTCTTTGTAAAGTTTTAAGCGGTTCCTATGCACATTCGTTTGCAGAATGCGGTTTTAAAAATGTATTAGCAATTTCTCTGAACGAATTAAGTCAGCTGTTTAATAATATTGGACGTATTTGGCGATGGAGATAAAAAGTAGGATCATGATGTGCGGTTGAATATCGAATATTCAACGAGGCGAATGTAATATTCATTTCTTGTAGATAGTGAAGCGTACATGAGATTGGATATACAAGGAAAAATAAATGTATATAGCTATGTATGTATGTAATACAATTTGTCCTTTCTCTTCTCCTGAAAAATGTACAAAAATATAGATAAATAGAACAAAAAGTGGACTTATCGGGAATTTGTGATCTATTTGTGACGTCTTTTTGATACAAAAATTCAGAACATATGCAAATAAAGCGGGATAGGATGGGATGCACGGTTATAATCAAAAGGAAAATTAAGTATTTGAAATACTGTCATATTTATCATAATATAAGTATAACAAAGCAATATAACATAAGTAAATACATCAAAATTAAGTAAAACTAGCTACTAGGATTTAATAAAAACTTTATTAACGCACGGAAAGTAATATAATAGTTCAGGTCACTGACTGTCTCGATGGCCTAGTGGTTGCAAGCGCGATTGATGAACGGATTCCAATCCCCCAGAACACAATCCCCGCGTTGCTTCAAATATTACTGGGTTTTTCTAACTTCAAATTTCCAATAGTAGCTCGGAATCTGGATTTGTGTCCGGTGTATGGTAACACGCTCACCCTCTATTCCTTGAGAATTATAACATAACGAGTAAAACGTGGGAATACTAAACTCCACTGCCTACCCCTTCAGGAAGTACAAGCATTATTTTACGTTATGTACAGATCGGGTGTGGACGTTACTTAGAAAGAAAAAAAAACGTAAAATCACGCCTGTAATCTTCGACGGGGTAGGAAGAAAAGAGTAGTACACTCCCACGTTTCACCAGTTACGTTTAAGTCCCATGGAGTAGATGGTGAACCTATTGCCACACATCGGGCACAATTCCAGACTTCGAGACACTGTTAGAAATCTTAATTTAGAAAAATCCAATGGCACCCGACCCGGGATTTGAACCTAGGACATCCCTATCGGCAGTCGCGCTTACAACCACTCGACCAACGAGGCGGTTACTTAGAAAGGATACAATTTTATATCTTGTTTTCTCAAATGCTATTATAAGTGTTCAACCTGTTATTTATAATATTTTAGAAGTGTTTGGTAATATTGTTGGAATTTTTAACAGAAATGAAAGCTCTTCGTATATTCGAGAGATATAATTCCATAGAAGTGGCGGTATAAGTGTTTTCAACTTGAAGCGTACTACATTACACCAAGTTTTAATGTTTCATGCGAAATTTAAATACAAAAGTCCGCGACAATATAAACCTCATTCGGATTATGGAAACGTTTTGGAGACTGAAGCACTTGTTTTACTATGGTCTAAAAACATTTTGAGCGACATAAAAAAACAAAATGGCCGTCTTAGTCCGTCTTTTTCTTTTCACAGTTGAAAATGATAATAAGCGAGGAGCAAGCCTTTACTTTTCTCGTCAGAAAACTAAAGGCTGAATTGAACTGAATGAACTACTAAACAGCTGCTTTGGTTTCTAACTTTTTAGAAATTCACGGGATTAGTAAACTTTGTGTTCCAAACTAAGAATTATTCTAAACATATCTGACTATAAACGTTTAAAAGCCACATATTTTTATTAAAATTAATACTCGATAACCATACGTGTATATTTAATATCAGTTTGTATTACCTTAGTTTGCTGTAGGTCCAAAAGTATTTTTGTAAATCATAATTATTATAAACGAAAAATAGTGAATAGACTAGAGGTATACATATTTTCGGTTTGTCTTTGTCATCTTGTATCTGAATATCTCCCAGGGTTTGACCAGTGCGTAATAAACATTAAAAACAAAAAAATGTCAGCTTGAATGAGGACCCAAATTAGTATTATAAGAAGTTTCAGGAGTGCTCCAACTTTTAAAGAACTCTCGCAGTCGCCCTGAAAAAGACAGATTGAATATTTCAACAAGAATTAAGTGTTCCAGTTTTTATGAAATGGTAACATTTTCATTTTTGTAAATACGAAAACAAGATGGTTTACCTTTACCATGGTTTTATGTGACGCTTTGTGTACCATTTAGATATTTTCCAAATGGTTGTTTCGATATTAAAATTTAAGTAAAAAAAAAAATTGCGTTAATACGAAGCAGTACATATTCTATGGATAATAATACTCATTATGTTAAACAGGCTCGCTTGGAACTCGAAATCACTCCACCGCTCTACATTTGCGCTTTAATTGAGAGCCTTCAGATAGCCGCATTCTGCGTTAAAGCTATCAAGGCCTATGCGGTCATTGGATTGTATGTACAACCACAACTATTAAATAATATATATACTAAATAAAACAATCTTATTGACGCTATTTATAACAATCTTCAGGCACGTATGTTGAATTTATAATCAATTATAGCATCACATTTTAGTGTATTTCGAATATTTTATCATGGACCGTTAAAGATTCCTTCCCATTTATTGGACATATTAAACCACAGCATTGTTTCTGTTTTCGTTAGACTGTAATATGCCTTCTGCTAAGTAATATCAGTAGAGTTTAAACAATCAATAGTATTTGTTGTAGAATGACGGGTAAAGTAAACTCAGTAACACTATACATCAAATTAAACTCGTATGGATCGTTTGGAGGCGCGCCAGGCTGCAGCTGACGTCACAAGAATACTCGTAATACGGTTCTACTTATCGCTGTTTGAACACTTATCTGGCGCAAATACACTTAATTTGTTGCCGCTTTGGAGTTTACGATTAAAATTCTATAATATATTTATCTAATGTGTATTATTTTGTATGTAGAAAAGAAGAGAATATTTTCTGTATTGTCACTCAATAAACACGACTCTGACAGGCCTGGTTTGAAGGGAAAACATCGCTAATTTAATAATAATAAAATGCTCTCTCGGCGCTCTTCTGCTAGGTGGAGTGACGATATACGCAACGTGGATGGCGGTGATTGGAATCGAAGAGTTCAAGATAGAGGTCAGTGGAGTGCACGGAAACGGGCTGATGATCATGATAGCTACAAAACTTGAGTCCTTCATTTGTGTTAGAAATTCACTCTGTCTAATCGTAAGAATTGTTGGATATTTTATCGAAAACCACACGGTAAATTTGTGCGTTGTATTCTCCCTACTACTGCTAATCGCAGGACGAAAATATATCACTTGAAACAAATATAAGAAAAATATGTAAACTTTTCCACTTCCTTGAAAATATTCCTTGCAGAATGGTTTTATTTTTAATGCCTGTTCGAAGGACGCTTATATGAGCACAATTCCTCAAAATAACCTATTAAGTTATTAAATTCCAAAGTATTAAGTATTATTAATTTGAATACGAAACTGAATACCAATATTGCAACTATCATATATCAAATCAGTGTCGTCCAATGACGCTTATTTGGAAACTGCAATCATCGAACAATACACCGGCTATACCCAGAATCCCAGTTATTAATAACCGCCTTATTGAAAAATTCTGGCACATAATAGTAATTAGTATTATTATTATTTTGTCACGTTTTAGACGGTTATCTCATCTTAGATTAAGCAAAGACCGTGGCATGGTCACCAGAGACTGGAAACTGACGATTATAAATGCATACATGATTATATAGAGTCTTTTACACACAGACACACGGCAGATATTCATTCTTATAATACTGCAAGTAATATTACTGGAGACATTTTTATGAAACATTATGGAACACGTTAAACTTTATGTACAATTGAGCAATATTTTAATTACAGTCAGATAATAATTCTCTATGACGTCAAACGCCTCCGACTGTCTGTTATAAAAATATGCTTTTTTATGCCGAACACTAGTTGGTCTAAAACCAATCGTTCACTTGACTACTGCTTAATTTATGTGGCTATTACAGGATATTGAATTTTATTACATAGTAAAATGTTGTGAACATTTCGTCTTCTGATTACGATTGTCCGATATTCAGCTTCGTATATCTCGATTAGACCTAAGCATTTCTCTTCGGGCCACTTCACATCAATAGCAATTGATTCGTGTTATTGCGCACCTCGCATTACCGTGCCAGTAGTAACTTTAGAAGCTTCGAGACTTCCAACATATTTACTTCTGCTGCCAGAACAACGCAGAATGTCAAAATAAGCCGACATACACTTAGACGAACTGAGCGATAGTCAGAGGTTTTTTATGAACATCTGTGTTATTCGTTATAACTATCACAAAGTCTTGAACATATCCTCCATGGCATTCGTGAACAATTTGGGGGAAATAACGTCCC
>DWJK01001011.1:0-18553 GCA_018248815.1 Croniades pieria auraria | reverse complement strand
AGTAACTGGTAAAACATGGCAGTGTACTATACTGCTCTGCATACCTGTCCGAGGATTACAGGCGTAATGGTAGGGTTTTTATTTGTCATTATTCTGTATTTGAGTACAATCATATGAATCATACGAATGTCACCATAGTACAGTTCTGTCTAGTTTTTGATCAGATGGTCTCATTTGATCTCTCAAAGTATTTTACAAGAATAAAAGTAAGTTTTATTTATTAAACTATATTTTTTTGAATAAACAACGAGTACAATGTCCACGTGTTCTCGGGTACACGGCATCACGAACAATCTTATAATCTATTTATCTACAATGTATCATACAAAAAATTTATCCATGCAAAATGTATATAATAGTAGAAAAATATAAATCCTTTTAAAAAGGTACTTTTCAATAATAAATCATTATATTGTATATTTTATACATTACAAGTGAACATCAAGGATAATTATTAAGGTTTATAGTCACTGGCCAGTAATATTCAAAATAATAAGGGGCACGGTAGTGTTGCAGCCAAGTTGAGCTACAAAAACATTGCGCACTCATATATAAAGCGAATAGAACTATTGGACAATTATTACATAGGACATATGGTTCCTTTTCTTTTTTATATCCAGCACATTCGCACATAAGAATATATTTTTGTAATTTTCTGTCATCTTATTTTTTTAAAATTTTATACAGTATGTTACCACGAATAAATATTTCTCTTCATGTCACGTTTTCAAAGCATCGTGAGTGGAAATATTTAACTTTTACCGTATAATGTGGCTGTATGCACTGTCGTGCACCAGACTCACCTATAGCAGACAATATTTAATGTAATTTGATATTTATGTAGACATTGTAAAACTACTTTAGTGCTTTCAGTGGCAACCAAGGCCAGACTGCAGGCTACGAAATATGGCATCCCTAATACCTCTAAAACCATATTATCCCTCAATATATTTAGTATAGAGCTGTAGCTCGCGACTACATTCGCGTGGGTTTCAATCTTTGGGAATTCCAAAATTATCTTTATGTAGGCCTAGCCGTCTTACTGAGAGTCCAGCCTACGCTGAACTCTATTTAATATTCTCGGCCATATATATATAAGCTCAGCTCATACTGGACGTTGGATCTTTGAAACTCTCCATTTTTAATTCTGTCTTCATATAACATTTAAATCATCTTAGTTTAAGACTTTTTAAAGTTTAATTATCAACATGTATATATGAATACCAAGCTTTAAGTACTTAAATCATAATCGGCTTTGTTATTATTATATCATCACGCCAGGTCCAGTAAGGTATACGCAGCGAGGACAGCCAGATATTTATATCCTCACAGAGCTGACATGCTTCTTCTACACTCGCCACTCTCTTCATACACGCATGCTGGTAGCAGCAGACGCTCCTCAAGGAATTTTCTAGAGATTTCTCCAATAATAGAGTTCCGACAACACATTAGCCATCATTTCTGTTGCGAATGATGTTGTCTTAAAAATGCTTAACTAGTAATTTATGTTACTATTAATTGAATATATTGGAAAATAAATATAAAAATATCTTATTACCTACATATCACAAGAACAATTAACAATTAAAATATATTATGGTTGTTTAGAACTAAGATAATTACGAAAAATATATGTCAACAATAGTTTTAATATTCTACTGTCGGAGACGGTCTCCTCTCATAATGCGAGGGTTAAGGCCACTACCTGCCGTGTCGGCCAAGTGCGGGTTGGCAGACTTCACACTCCTTAGAGAACAATTTGGAGAACTCTAAGATGTCTAGGTTTCTTCACGTTTTCCTCACTGTTATAACGAGTGACATTTAATGTCATAAAGTGACAAATATGCAAAAATATACACCGTTGTAACATGCATGTCTATATTTCGTGTGTATTTTGAATAATTAAATATAATTTAATTATTATGACTAATATACGCTTCTAATAAATCTATTGTTATTTATATTTCGAAATATATTTATTCGACGACTATTCGATTTGGAATTCTCGTATATTTTTATTATAATATGCGAGTTTATTCCATAACATGTGACATGTATCCTTGCATATAATATTGTCTCGTTTGAGGATGAAAAGAAGATTAGGTGATAATTCGAACAAGACTACACATTTAGATTCTGCTTTTAGATCAATTTAACTTATCTTAAGAAAGCAACTTAATTTAACTTAAGACAGCAAAAGCTAAATATATTTTCACAGCAAAAAGCCAAATATAATCGGCTGTAAAGTAGTAACAGGTTTTTTTATTCTGCCTACCCTCACAAGATACATACATCGTAACACATATTCCATTAAAGTATCTATATAACATATACATATTTTTATTTCGTGCTTTTTATATCACAACTCATTAAATTGTAATCGCTAAAATATATTATTTAATATATTCTATTGTACTTCATAGTCATTTTTATTGTTTTCAAACCCAAATACATATAAGTACAATAAAGTAAGTACTAAGTACTAATTCGTAACCTAATTTTGTTAAGTAATTCGAACTTCGAACATTATCTAAAATGTAGGAACTTCGAACATTTACTGAAATATTTGAATTTCGAACAATAACTAAAATTTTCGAATATAAGAAATTTATCAAATTTTTTTATATTATAGGTATATAATATAACAAAGTAAGTACCTACATGTTAAGTACCAGTGTTGTCTCGCTGGCAACAAAATTTATTATGACGGACAGCCTCGCAAGCCTTTGGAATAGTGTCTCTTTCATTTTCATTTATTTTAATTTCAATTTCATTTGTACAGTGGCCGATTTGGCTACGTACATTTTTACATATATTCCGTATTCCGTACCTTACTACTTAGCATTTGATTTAAATAATTTTATTCTAAAGTACTTTCACACTATTGGTATACGTATTGTCGCAATCTAAATTATTCTAACATTATTTTGAACTAGACAGTGAATTTCGAAGAGTGAATTTAAATTAGTCGAACTCGATATTCGATTCATTTTTATCGAGTTCATTAAGTACTGGAATGTAGTGGTTTCATTTTGCTTCGATGCGATTGTAACAAACTGCAGTAGAGCTAATTTTAATGCGTATTCTTTGCTGTAATAATCCTATGTGATTCGAAACATAAAAAGAAAAATGTATATAAACTGTATAAATTATTCGAACAATTTTATTCGATGTAACTATCGAATGTAAAAGTTTATTTACAGATTCGGTTACTAACAATAAATATTTACAAGCCCGCTTTAACACTAAAATACTAATATTAAGATTAACGAACAAGATAATGTTAACTAATTCGAACTTCGAACATTGAACATTTCGAATTTCGAACAAGGTCGAGCAGCTTGCACTGTACATTGGGCTATTTATATACGAATATGGTACATATATATACAGTTGGAGCGATCATCACGCAGGTAGGGTGAGAGTGGAGTCGTCCCTGGCCTGCTGGATCTTGTAGTAAACCACGGCGTCGTGCACCGTGGGGAACGTGTCCAGCTGCAGCTGTTCCGTCTCCAGCGAGTTGTATTTCTCTATCATTTCCAGCACTGGACCTGTTGGGAGAGATATTTAAAATATATATATTAGTTTTAAGGTATCAGGGAAAAAGTAACAAATTATTCCATTAATGGATATATGAGCACGGTAAAGCTGAAACATTGTCAAGTAAAAACATATAGTTTTATATAAAAAAAATTAAACAAAACGAAATTAATACTTTTTCCTATACAAAGCTTCATTAACTGCATTTGACTGTCATTTGAGAATTCGTTATCGTGCAAGCCTCTAACCAGACTAGCTCGCGCACACATGTACAGTATTTTTTTAAAATTTTTTAATATTAAAATTGTCGATGCGATGATTGGCAAATTTAAAAGTATAAAGAAATACTTCACCGTTAGCCCCAGCGAGCAGCACGGCGATGCCGCTGGCCAGCAGCTCGCGCTGGGCGGCCACCAGGCTCCTGATGCCGGGCGCGTCCACGTACGAGAGGGCCGTCGCGTCCACTATCACACACTGCACCTGCAAATGTTTATACACTGTTACATCACCAGCATCATGATCAACCCTTTTAACCTCACTGTTGGAGACGGGTTTCGTTGTCTAAGGAGTTGGGTTTATAGTCTGTTGGGTTAGTCAGTCTCATAGTCTGTCAAGTTCGCTTAGTGGACTATCGATTTGGTCATACACAGCTTCTTAAGGTTGTTTAAGCGTTAGCAGGCCTATGTACTGCACATGTAAACTGACACATCACTTGTGATTGACTGCCATCTTGTCGGCTACAAATGATGTAGACATGAAAAAGAAACTAACTCTATGCCCAATAGTGGGATCCCACTCGTACGATTCGCTCTTCGTCAGGTTCTCCTCGTCGTGCGTCTCCGATGGCTTGAGATATCCAATCTTTCTGAACAGAGTGGACCGGAATAGGTTCTTGCTGGCGAAGTTGAGACCGCCGCAGTAGTGGAAGATCTTGATACCGGGCAGCTCCTCAGCCTGGTAAGTGGCACCAGTATATATAAAAAGATTCGAAAGTTTTAGAGCAATGGTATAATAAAGCGAACTTAAAATAATTGTTAAAATTATAAATTACAGTATCATTTGCAAGACATTCCGTTTTTACTATTTTGTTCATTTATTACAATCTCACTCGCTTGTAATAAGAATGACATTGTTTTTTGTATGATTTTAGTATTGATTCAGATTTCACACTTGAACCACGACAACGATGATAAAAATGACAAATTTGTCACATCGACAGATGACAAATCAAAACTGACACTGTACGATATAATTGCTTTCCAATTTGTTATTCAAACTGAAATTTCAAATGTCAAATGTCAAATTGTCAAATTTCAAATGTCAAATTGAAACTAAGGAAAGAAAATGGCATTTGGAAAAATTAGGAAACTGCATTGATACAAACAATGGTATAGAAAATTGTAGTACTCCTTCAAACAGTGTCATAATAAAATCACGATGTCTTTAATATTTAATAATAAATTATTGTTAAATTGTTATATATTTCTCGAATGAGCCAATGTATAAATTGAAGATGTATAAAATACCAACAGGATTGCGATTAACAGTACCTAATTTATGAAACAGAATACTCTCGAATGAGCCGATGTAAATCGAAGATGTATAAAAACATAGTTTTGTAATGACAAATAGCTTTAATAGTGAAAAATAGCATCCATGTGTTTGAAACGTTCAAAATTTTCGAATGAGCCAAAGTAAATTTAAGGCGAGACATATTCGAATGTCGAACGAGCCAAATGAAGGCGTTTGGAGATAAGAGCTGTCCGCGGGCTCGTGGCTATGAGTCAGAAGTCATCAATGTTACGAGATGGTGGCTGTTTATACTATTTAGTGTGCTAGTGATGTATACTGTGCAATACTTCATTCTTTCAGTGCACTACGACCACGAAATGGATATGTTAAGTCGTGGGGTGCTGCCCTCTCAATAAAATATAACAATGGATGAATATATATGGTTTCTTAATGTACGAATGTTCAGTATTAAAAAAATAATTTACGTTTAGAATAAGGCAATTTACATTATATGAATGTTAATTCTAAAAAAGGTAATACATGCTCGTAAATAGCTGTTAGAAAAACGGTGTTTTTTTGAATTACTTTAAAAAGCCACTGTAAAATGCACACATTATCATAGTACGATTAATGAATCGCCAGTTAGTTTTAAAGAATGACTGGTCATATCTTTACGAATAAGTACTGAAATTTATTGTACTAAATTTGAAAATTTAAGTTGTAAAAAGATAAAATAGAGGATGAATTTTTATATCAAAAAATCATCTCTTTCTGAAAAAGGGAAGAAGATACAAAATCGTGGGTGTCCATAATCTAGTTCTTGTCTTATTATAAACAAATAGCTCGTTGGTCGAGTGGTTGCAAGCGTGAGTGCTGGTCGAGAAGTCCTGCGCTCAATTCTCGGGTCGGGTATTATTGTATTTTCTAACTTAGATTTTCTAATAGAAATGTCTGGTCCTGGCTCGGAGTCTGTATTTGTACCTGGTGTATGGCAATAGTATCACGACCTATTTGAACTGATGAAACGTGGAAATGTACTACACTCCTCTGCCTACTCGTTCGAGGATTACAAGCGTGGCGTCACGTTACAAACAAATATACGTATTGTACTCACAGCTCTGTACCGCTTCGTGTCCAAATATAGGTCCGTGTCGAGGACTCGTCCCAACAGACACGTGTACGGCTTCTGAGAGCGGCAGAACAGCGCCCCCACGCTCGCCAACAAACCAGCTCCTAGACTAGAGACAATACAATCACTGAATTAGAGTATACAAGAACTTTGCAAGAATTAATGAAGTAACCCTCAGTTTATTCGCATTTAGCAGCGGAGCAGAATTTGACCGTAACTCTTATCATTCTAAGAGGAAATCTTCGTCGAGCAGTGAAAGACCAAAGGAGTTGGTGATAAAAAGGCAAATTACTCATTTAAATAGTTAAAGATCTTTCCCAAACTCGTACAATCAGATCGCGAAGGAGTTGTGAAAAACTCAATCCCTATGAATCTTTCATCATCATTAATATAAAATAATTCAATTATAATTTCGAATGTAAATAACTTTTGCTCTCTCTTCAAGAGCAAAGTACAAAGTTAGGAGATTTTTGAAAGTTTAATGGTATTTCCAATAGTACTGAGATGGAGAAATTGGCTCAATAATTTGTATTCATAGTGGCACATACTTTATTTTAGCTCTTTCGTTTTCAATACGTCTAGAAGAATTATCAAGTAAAATGTTACGAACTTCTGAAGTTTTTCAACTCAGAAGTTAGATGCGACAAGCCGAGGACAGGGCGCGATGGCGTTCTTTGGGGGATGTCTATATCTGGCTGATGATGATGAATATCTGGGAAATCCAACTCATAAGCACTGGATCAGTGGAGAGTCATCAACCATTGGATCAAGTCAATGTAATACTCACCCAATGTCGATATTGACCAGCATGGTCACCAGGAACGTCACCAGCCACACGATGGCGTCCAGCTTGCTGAGATTCCAAAATCTGCAAGGAAATATTACATTTTACGTTAAACGGTGTAAAGCCTGATGTTTTTTCTTATAGCCCCAGAGCGCAGGTGAGTTCTTGTATGAGGGTTGAGTAATTCTTGGCATATAAATAAATTTGTTAAATACTGAAATTCATAAGTACTCAAAACCATCGGCACATTTAGTGGGTTGGAAAAGCTACACGGACAAGTATGATTATTACTTAATGTAACAATAATAGTACTTAGTTGCACAAGTATTCCTCGTGTTGACGCCGAGCCTGGAGGTAGGGAGAATTTCTTTTGCTCCAATCTGTAAGATATCCCGATACGCTGAAAGGAGAGGCGGAAGTCCTCGAAACCAGCGTACGTGTATGAACAGGGTGATGAATATAGAAGAAGCATGTCAGGTTTGTGGGGATAGAAACATTTAGCACTCAGTGCTCTTTGTCTAACGCGCAAGGGATTTGGCGAAATTACGTAATAACAATCAGACCGTCATTAAATGTGATAATACTAACAATGTTCTCGGTTCCCATTGCTTAGAATTACCGCATTCAGCAGGGAAAGACCGAAAAGGTAGGAGGTAAACATCGGTGCTCACTTGGCCAGCTCCTTGACCTGCATGAACATGCCCTTGAGCGAGACCACGATGATGGAGGCGAGCACGCAGCGCGGCAGCAGCTCGAAGAACGGCCCGATCCACAGCAGCACGCACAGGATCAGGGTTGCGCTCACCACCGACGTCAGCCCGGTCTTGCTGCCCGCCTGGAGAACGATACACTCGTATTTGCGGGAGGAAGGGCTGTAGCAATGTGTTTTTGCTTTATAAAAATTACTAAAAAGTACTCAACAAAATGATTTGTTGTGGTACTGTGTGTGAAGAAGAGAACGAAAGGAGCGCGCGTGTGGGTGTGGGAGTGTGACAACGGATGTGAGAGTTGTCGGTGTGGAGGGGAGAAGAGGTGACGTTGACTAGTCACACAGTGGTTTTATACTTTGAATTTGTTGTAATTGAAGTCGTAGCTTGTGAAAAATATGGCATTGTACACGATTGCAGTTGCGGCACCGACCTGGTACTGTATGTAGGAGCGGGACAGGCTGGCGCACAGCGGCGCGCAGCAGAAGAACGAGCCGAACACGTTGCTCGCGCCCTGGATGAAAAAAACAAATCTCTTTCTCATATCCTAAAAGAGGGAAATAAAAATTGGTCTTGATGTACTACAGTGGAAAAAAAGAGACTTTTTTATACACTAAAATTCGAAAACCCAAGTTAAGTTTATTTCATCGTAAAAATGGAAAACCAAAATTAAGTCACTCACAAAAGTGTAAAACGCCCAGGCTTAGTAGCCTATGCCCTTGCTATGTAAATAAAATCTCAGGAACACCCGAGTAGTATCCTGTACTAAAGAGGCCCTCACCAGCGCCAGCAGCTCCTGGTTGGCATCGATCTCGTACTTCTCCTTGGCGGCGAAGATGAGCGCCATCGACATGGAGATGGTGTACGTGACCATGGTGATGGTGAAGGCGTCCAGCGCGATGGCCGGCAGCAGCTCGATCGGCGGCACTTCTGGCACGGGCAAGCTGAGGGTAGATAAACAATTTTTTTTGAATAGAATAACCCTTGATGTATAAAACAGCTTGAAGTAGACATTTTAAAAGTACTATTCAATGCCATGCCACTAAACATGCCAGTAGCCGCAAGACAGAAAACTGACAGCAACCGTATGACAGACAGCACGCTAGGTGTCGCTAGTTGTATCAAACACCAACATTCCTTTTAACAAGAATTGTTTTAGGCTCGTTCCTACATTAGAAACTGGAGCTGGAACGAGGAACGAGTAACCTAGACGTATGTGATGAGTAGCAGGAATAGATGTCGCTGGTGATTCGATACTTGAATCTTAAAAAGAGAATTTATTTATTTGTTTATTTACATATTTATTGTTAATTAAAACGATGACAAAAAAACTTACAATATTAAGTAAGTATAATATGAAAAGTCTGATCATTAAAAATTCTCGTCTTCAATTTTTTCACACGCAATTACCTATTTCTCTAAAAACATCAGAATATAACATCAGAACGAAAATTCGAGAAAACATCAGAATATAACATCAGAACGAAAATTCGAGAAAACATCAGAATATAACATCAGAACGAAAATTCGAGAATGGCGTAGGCGAAATTCAATCAAATTATAATAATTTACACCGAAATTTATTTCTCCGAGATCGCTTATGTCTGTTCAAATGTACTGACCACTTGTAACCGTCGCCTGCTCCTTTGATACTTTCGTAGCATAAAAACACTTACCCCGTCGGTATATTCCCCACCAGTGAGATACCGAATTGTTCTTTCAGTCCCCAGAACCTGGACACCAGGGTGCCGACGACGATGGCCAACAACTCTATAGGCACTGGCACCCGGCTTCGCTTGCTCACCCACGGCTGCAAAACAAAACATTTTATATAACATCACGCTTGATTTCCCCGTAGGGGTCGATGAGGAGTGTAATATACTCTCATGATTCATCAGTCATGTGATCCATCCAAACCTGGAATAGTAGATGAGCCTATAGCGATATACTATTAGGCCTTGTTAGTGTCAGGAGCCTCTTAGATAGGAGGCAATAAATAAATTAAAATTAAATAGTATCGTTGCTTGATACCTTTGCTGCGAGGGCACCTTATGAAGAGGTGCACTTACTCACCTTGATGATCTCGTTGTTGAAGGCGATGAGCGAGCACGCTATCACAGATATTGTGAAGGCGGCCCAGTTTAAGCTCGGAAGGTTCTTGATCACTTCTATTACTGTCTGGAATAGAAAATTTACAAGTATAAACATATATATCTTCACGCCAAGTCTTTCACGGGGTATTCAGAGGACACGGTGTACCGAATAGTTAAAAAACGAAATATTAGTAAAATAAGATACAATTCATTGTTAATAAATATAAATTTTACCTAAATGTAGGTAGTTAATACACTTAGAGAAACTTGCCAGTCCGTTAATAGGTATATCCGTACATATTGTTTTGTACGGAACTCTAAAACTTTTTGAAAACTTAAAACAGCCTGAGTTATTCCTCAGAACATCTGCTATTCGCCAGTGAAAGTCCCATCAAAATCGGTTCAGCCGTTTCGGAGATTACTCGGAACAGACAGACAGACGAAACTTTAAAAAATTACGTATGTACTTTTACATGCACTCTTTAAAAAGCTATTATTTGACATTACAAATAGATACTTCAAATTTATTTAGATGTATAGATATGGGGTATGTAGAGATAAGGATATCTACCAGTTATGGTTGGAAAGGAACATTAAGAAATGACCGAGGCATGTTCAGATCAAGAGTAAATTAAAATATCACTAGTGGCAGGTACTCATGCTTATGAAAATATCAATTAAATATTATTATTGATTTTATTTTACTGATGAGATAATCGTTTCTGAGTGACTCTTCGGTCTGAATATCCAATAGACAAGGTATATATGTACGTACAGGTAGCAGGTCAATATCACAGCCAGCCCTTTCTCTAAACAAAGCCATTAGTTCACGTCTCCTTTCGTGGTTGGATTATCATTGGATTTATAACATTCAGCATCACGATTCGCATAAGAATCGCCCCGATATTGACCTAGTAATACTTCCCCATTTGGATCCGGGAGGAACTCGGCAGAGCTCCCCGACCTCACGCACCGCAGACAGTTCTTTAAATGGGTTACATGTACTCACGAAAATGACTTTGTACTTGGAGCCGACTTTAGGCAGCTTGACGCCGACGAGGTCCTTGAGCTGCGAGGCCAGCACGTAGAAGGAGGCGGCCGTGGTGAAGCCCGACACCAGCGGCTCCGACAGCAGCGTGGACACCGCGCCCAGCCGCAGCACCCACATTATCACCTGCCATTGTACAAACATTTTACCTTTAATGACATTCGGCACTTTGTTCTCTCTGCCCACCCCTTGAGTAAATTAGCGTTAGATCATAATAACAATATACACTACGTATCAAGGATACAATCAACGCACCTATAATCATAATTTCTTGATTCAAGTACATCAGTGATACTTTAAATACTTTTTGACAATAATAATATTCTAGAACAATCTTCGAGTAAGAAGTCTGTCTACTAAGCCACTGGCTGCAACAGGCCAATGAAACACGTTTACACATCATAACACTCACTTGGAATATGCCCACGGCGAGACACACTATGCTGAGGACTTCTAAGGGGGTGTAAACTGGCGCGCTGAGGGGCGAATCTGAAAATGATGAATGATGCTCTTTCCATTCACACGTCACACAAATGTCAGATTGAGCTGTGAGTAATTAGACATTACATACTCACTGCAACTCGTGCGAAAGTGGATTAAGTAATTTTTATTTTTAAATAAGCAAAATAAATATAATACTTTTTTCCGTAACTCACCTGTGGCGATAGCTGTTGCGTTGACCACGTTCGAGGTATCCGGGGGACTGGCGTGTTGGGTCACTACCTGGAAATTTACAAATAAACATAATTATTATTAAAAAGGAAAATAATAAATAATCAACGTGTACGAAGAGAGTGGTGGATGTAGAAGAATCACGTCGGGTGTGTGAGGATTGAGATGTTTGACACTCCCACGTGTAGTACTCTCCCACGTCTCAACAGTTACGTTTACGTCCCAGCATGGAATCGACGGTGAGCTTATTTCCATACACCGGTTGCAGATCCAGACTTCGAACTACCGCCAGAAGTTTCTACAAGAAAAACTAAGATAGAAAAATCCAATATTACCCGACCCGGGATTTGAACCCGGGACCACTCGATCAGCATTCGCGCTTGCCACGACTCGAATACTTATTATACATTAGTATCTTGTTTCCTTCATTATTTCGAGTGGCATTAGAATTGTGAAGGCTCAAGTCTTCAAGGGCGCTAATTTAAGATAAATTCGTATTTGAATTGACGCGCTTATCTTAAGATAATAATTAAAGTGATTATTCATACTTCAACAATATTAGTGTTGTTGATAGTTCAACGATAGAACCTACAGATCTTGACACAGATTTGCAGGAACAAGATAATCTTCGCGGAGTACTGAGTATATCGAAATTATATCGGAATGCCTCAAGGTAACACTTTTGACCCTTACTTTTCAACTTATTTAAAATCTGTTTTTATACAAGACTTTAAAGATTAAATGTATAAAGGTTTTGAAAAAAGATTTGATGTATATAAACTAGTAAAGGATCTAATATATAATAACAGTTTTAGAGGTTATAGTTTTAATCAGCAAATGGAACTTAGAGCAATATTACAGATAAGAGATAAGTCAGTGGTCTTGGGGCTATACTTTGGAACTTATTTATGGTATTTTATTTATGGTATTTTATTTAAGGTATTTTATAGATTCCCGATGGGCAAACATTAGAATGAATTTAATTTAGTTTTAACTTTAAATGTTTTTATGGAACTTTTGTGGTGTGGTTTGTCTACCACGTCACAGGAAATTGTAACGTAGGGGTTGAGTTTAAAGAGCTAATTTTACGAGAATAATAAATGTATCTCACCTTTCCGGCCATAAGGCAGGCCACAGCGAACGTTCCCATGGAAACATGGGGCGATGTACCGAATATAACATACACTAGCACTGGGAAGAACGCCATGTACAGACCCACTATGGGCGGTACTTCTGCTAAGAGCGCGTAAGCCATACCTGGGGAGCATTGAACAATTGTGGTAGTTACTCCATTTGCATATACTGTTTAGTTCTTGTTTCCACTTTCTCTCTCTCTCTCTCGACCCTTTTATAATTCTACTATGGGACACTAGTCTCCTCTCAGTATGAGAGGATTAAGGCCGTAGTCTGCCACGCTAACAAAGTGCTGGTTGGCAGACCTCACACGTTTTGCTTGTTTCAGCCATAGTTTTTTATTTTCACTGTAGCTTCATTCCTTTTTATTAGCTCTACATCTGATCAGTACTAAATTATTAGGATTGGTGTGCTACTAACAATAAGTCATTTGACCTAGACTATCTATCTGGTATTATTCTCGATATTCTTGGAATGTTGAAATAGTTCGTGCTGGTAAACCGCCTATCCCGTTTCTTGCAGAAAAATAAAAGGTAAACGCTTTCTATGTCCCTATATTGAGCAGGGTGTCGTTCGGATCTTTTGGAGTGAAATAGAATTAAATCTGGAGTGAAAGGAACTTTTGGAGTGAAATAAAATTAATTAATAATATGCAGAACAAATAAAGGTAACATAGGATCACAGAAGAGGCAGTTTCAGTAAAATTTGTGTGATATTCGTCCAAAACTGAGGTAAAAGTTAGTTGTAGATTATGAATTGATAAAGATATTTTTGCGCGGGAAATTTTTAGTCACACTTTATTTAATCCTTACCTTGTGGTATGTGCATGACGGCGGTGGTAGCGCCTGCAACGAGGTCGCCCACCAGGTTCTGCTTGAAGTCGTACCGTGGCAACCATCGCGCTATTGGTAGCGAGTTGAGGAGGCATTCTCCGAACCCGCAGTTCTGTACCACTCTTTTGCAACGGTAACCTACTGCAAGACCAGAATATGCACTATTAGATCATACAAAGAGTGGGCAGAACAAAAAATATGGCCCACAGTTCTGAAAAATACATTTCTGTTTGACCATCGCTTCGAAACACGAATGCTTCATATAGTCAAATAGATGTCGCGGGAACTATACCAGAAATACAGCGACAAATTAAATACCAATAATATCCTACAATAATAGCATACTGTTCGTGGGTAATTTTTCATGTCATGGCAACCCAACTGGGTGTCTTTCTAGGACATAATTCTAAATAGTAGAAGTTTTTCAATCAGTCTTGCTATATTTGAACTTCGGTTACAATTTATTTTTTATTGATATCTGGCGAATCTAGAGAGTCTCATGAAGAAATAGATATCCCATAATTTGTAGCAGTTGATATTGCCATGTTTGAAAGTCTATGATTCCTATTCGTTTTCTCTACAAAACATCTTAGTTCAGGATAAACTACTGTTGTGCACTTACATGGTTTCGTCGGAACCTGGTAGTCGGCGTCTTTATTGAGGGCATCCTGCTGGTACACACGCCTGATTACGTTGAACTGCTGACTCGGTCTGGATGCGAGCCTGGAGCAAGCAATGGTAGTATTGGTTACTTTGAAGAGTAACAGCTATTGTTATTACGCTAGAGGAAGAGAGACATAATGGTTATGCAAAGTATATAAAATGATAATTGGCACATTGGTCTTCAGATAGGTTGGGGCTCGACGAAATCGAAACACTTAAACGAAAAATCGTGGCATGTGGAGAGAGATGAGGAACAGAGGGAATCCTTTCCCACTTCTCTGGAGGGAATTCTCCTGAATGAGAGACAGAGGCTTCGGGTCTATACGAGGTCCTTCGTCATGAGCTCCCGCCGATGGTAGCGACGTCACGGCGGAAACTAGTCGGGCCATCCCGAAACACATACATCCGTGAGTTAAGCTGGTATATTTATGTATATAATGAAGTGATTCACTGACACGTGAAAATCGCAAAGCTATGCTGGAAATAGGTAAAATCTTCAACGTTAATTAACTCCTAAAAGTATGAAATAAGGGATGAATGATTGTATGCGAATTATTTGGATATCTTGCTCGAATGAATTCGCGGTTATTATTAATACTTCATAACGTTGGGTTGCTTGTTTACGGGTAACAATTATTTGGATTACGTTATCAGTGCAATATATTTACTTACAATTGATATTTAATATACATATTTTCAAAGGGGAATTGGTAAATAATTGAGAAATAGATAAAAATTAAATTTGACAGTTCTGTTAATTTAGGACTTACTAAACCCGGAGGTTGTAGATTGTATTGTCACTCAAATATTCGAGTATTAACAACATTGAACATTATTGACAAATATTTGACTGTTTGTGTGTAACATTATCTATATTTAGTATATACATATGTATTTAGAAACGTATATATGTACATATATATTTATCAGCTGTCGAGGCTGTGGTGACCTGACATCTAGTTTAGGAGTGAGTGGTGAAATGTGATTTATCTCAATATATTTTTACTATTAACTTATGAGCTTGCGTACAATTATTTATGTGTTGTTATATCGTCACGCCAGATCCTTTACAAGGGAGGCAGGGAGCACAGAGAGTCAATATCTCTAACCTTCACTTGACTTGCTTCGTAACAAAAAGTTCTTAGGTATGTATATATATTCCAGTTAGTACTTGCCATTCAGTTTCACTGTCAGTGTCGCCCTGTAATAAGGGCGCGTGTTCACTGTCCGGACCTCTATTACGGAAATCTCTATCGAATATCAGAAAAGTCTTTTTCATGCGCATTTCGAAATCGGATTTTAAAAAGTTTTATGCCTTTTTGTTACGTATCACTTTTAACACTCTTATAATTCTGACTAGATATATTGTGTTAACAGCATGTTGTCTGGTCAGATCAGTTTTTTCTATCACAAAAGCAGAAAACCTGCTATGAAAATACGGACCAACAGCTGTGAACCGCTTACTGCTAGCATCTACTAGAAGCTCGCAGTTCTATCGAAACTGGTCAGATCCAATCATGTGACTTGTTAAAAAACCGTATTTATGAAGACATTATTTTAAACATTAGAATATATAAAAAACGTGTTCATTTAACATTTCATATTCACTAAACAGGAGTATCAATTCCACATAGAGTCCAACGTAAAAGTTCCTCAATTCAATCGATCCCAAAAATTCGAAAAAAGAAAATCATTGATCAATATCTCGAAAAATTTCACTAAAAACACACACAAAAAACAAAACACAACCGCAGTTAAAGGCTACAACTGACGGTTTAAATCGGAAACGATAAAAAACCGTAACAATTAATCGATATTCAGATAATTGCTTTTTGATATATGCATATCACTAATTAGTTTAGTATTAGTGTAGATATCAGCCGCGTACTGAACGGACTGCGGCGATCGCACTGAGCGTGGACAGAGATAATGGAACGGTGTGGTCAATTCACCAGCTGTTGTAAACAGGGTGACAAAAACGAGTACCAGAAACGCTGCGTTGAGAAACCGGAGTTAGATTCGGCTTGCGAGACCGCCTCAGTTTTGTTGTGACGAAATTACTATAACAATGATAAAGTTGTGGCAACATTTTGTAGTTAAATATGATTGATATCGGAACACAACGACATCTATGAAATTTTTTGTTTTTTAATATAAATTTTAATTTATTTTTTGCGTGTGTTTATAACAAGGATGATAAATGTGGACGATAAATATCGGGTGTGCAGGCAAGAATCTGACGTGATGGTATAATAAATATATTTCCATTCTTTTCATTAATTTACTTTCAACTGCGGTTGTTTTATTTCATCATTATCATCATCATCATCAGCTTGTCTAAGCCCACTGCTCGACACAAGCCTCTCCTGAGAAGTTCTGTCAATAATCTCCACGCTGGGTGTACGGTGGTTTTTTTTAAAACGCAGATGTAGATGCAGGTGGCGAGGAAGACCAAGACTCACCTATTTTGATCAAATACATCTGATACTGACTGATTGGGGAGTAAAGTCTCCAAAACCGGCAAGTGGGATAGAGACAGTTGGCAGTCGGTGCTCTCAACCCACCCCTTTAGGAACCTGACGTATCAGATCATATAAAATAAAACGTTGTCCATAAACCAAATGTTGACCGCCCGGTGCTGCCTTATCACCCGACCACGTGATGTTTTCATCAATAAATCACTAATTAAATTGTATGGGCCATTAAAAGTGTAACATCACACTGACCTCTCCGCGTGTAACGGAATTCCTTATTGATAACATGTGTTTGGATTTTATCGACTCTTTGGTTCAGTGGTGGACGGCGTTTAGGTGTGTGGGTTCGAATCCTCCCCAGTACAAATATTAGGCGTCATCATCAACCTTTCTCAGTCCACGTCGGACATCAACATGCGCTGGTTAAGTGAAGATAGATCTTTGACCGAGCGGTTGACGCTACCTATTTACTAGATTTTTGAATTCCCTACATCATGAACCTGTCTTAAGTCCGCTAGTGGACATTCCCTGAGGCATTCCCTAAGGGTTTTGGCCATAATATCTACATTGGGCATGCGGGTTGGGGATCGCAGAGCACAGCTTCTCGCACCGCCTTCTGTACTGGTCGTTTGCGACCAGCCGACGTTTTAGTGTAAAGTAACAATACTGACGGGTTTTGAATAGGGCAAGAGAGTGTCCAAACCAATTTTTTATTGCTGCAGAAATCTCTATAGATTGTTCGGATGCACTAAAGTTTCATTTTTCACAAATAAGTGTTTACTTATCGCCTTTTTTACTATAAAATTAACAATTGCATTCATTCGTAGATCCATTTTCAATATAGAGCTGATTATTAAAAATATAAAACATCAAAAAACCAAACATTCAGATTTAACACTTTTATGATAACGTACAATATGTTCGTACTTCATGCCTGCATCTACTGAAAGAGGTAGGTAGAGCAGTGTAGACAGTCCCACGTCTCACCAGTTAAGTTTTCCTCTTGCTCTGGAATATTGGATCAGCCTGTTGCCATACGCCGGGCACAAACCCAGACTCCAAGCTACTACTGGGAAGAGCAAGTTATAAAAACCCAATAGAAGCTGACCCAGGGATCGAACCTAGGACGTCTTGCTCAGCAGTCGCGCTTGCAAACACTCGACCAACAAGGAAGTTATACAATACGTTGATTACTGAAAATCAATATCATGTTGTTGCTTAATATATAAATTCCACTATTTGAAAAATGCACGCAAGAAGGAATTAAAAAGTACTCGGTATTTCAGTTTGATGACGCGGATACTTTCTTAGATAGTTTGTTTATTGTTATATTATAATAATAATAGAATTTTTCGCCGTCAAAACTTAAAAAGAATAATATGAAAATGGAATTTACAATTTAAATGATAGAGCAAAAGAGGACGAAGTGCCTTTGCTAGCCCGGTACAGGTCGGTATTGATAAAGATAATCAGCCCTCTGTGCTCTCTGCCTGCCTCGTAAGGAACCTGGCACAATGATATCATATTAGTAAAAGATCCATCAATAATTTGCTTCCATGGTCTGTTCCCGCGACCAGTAACATTTATTATATGACATACTAACGCAAAACGTAGAACTGAACTTCAGTTCGCTATAGTTTCCTGGCAATGACCTCCACGGTAGACTCTATTATTACTCGACCTTTACGTCACATGTCAAACGTCACATGACGATGTTAAAACGCGCTATTTTTATTTACATACATATTTCCGCATATGAACAGGTTATTTTTAAAAGGGCTTAAGTCCATCATCTTTGAGTTTTTAAAAGCATAAAGATATTATATATAGAATAGGGAAGGTTGCCTGTAAGCGGCAACGTCCGACGGTTAGAAAGAGAGAAACGATCGCGATAGCCTTATCTATCTCTCTTTATCTCACTACTGACACATGAACAGCAGAAGAACAGGTTGTTTTTCAAATAA
>DWJK01001010.1:0-18554 GCA_018248815.1 Croniades pieria auraria | reverse complement strand
CCTCTCAATATGGGAGGAGACTCATATTCCAACAGTGGAATGTTAATGGGTCGATAAAAAAAAAAATATTCATCGGGAAATTTTTTAAACTGTCAATTAAATATGTGAAGCGCTGTTTTATATACGGCCATCGAATTATAAAGATGCCGACGTCAACTGCCGACGAATATTTTTGGACGTATCAATTAATTTGAGACCGACATAAAACTAAAGATTGCAGGTGGTCTGACGTAAATTTGTTTTGGTGTAATCACTGTTAAGGCGACATTTGGCGTTCTGTACTGTCTGCCTTCCCCGTAAAGGGGGGCCAGGGAGGCAAACATAAAACAATAATTATACACAATGTCACATTTTATATTATCACATATGAATGTGATTGTAATCATCAGCACTGCCCCATGCCCAACAGTGAGACTATTGAGCACGAATCTCTACCACATTTTCGGGAGGGCTCCATGAATGTATTGATTATGAATTTAATATACGAGTATTAAAATTTTAAAGCCAAGCGCTATTCAAAAATTCTATTTAGGTATACATATATAAATAATTATTACATGTCAGTGGTTAGTGGTCCAGCAATGGCCGAATTTCCGCAATAAATTATTATTTCAACTCTGGACGTCTTATAACAAAGATTGTACCTCTATAAATCTCTACTCTGTGCTACTATTTGATCACCGACTATTGTATGACATTGACAGTATGAACGTTACCAATAAAGCACGTTTTAACTTTAACAGATGAAGAGCGTATTAATCGGTTTATAGGTACAATTAGAATAAGGACTATTTTTTGAGAAAAAAAGGTTTCGTAACTGCCATTACATTTACATTTATAGGTCACATCTTTGCTTCGTATTTCCCAAAACAAGGTACGGAATAAATTAAAATATCGCCAAGGGACTGAGTGAATAGAGCCGTCCCATTGTTCTCCTAAGCTTGATAAATGAACGGTTGCGGCGCTCAGCGGAGAACTGTAACGTCATGCCAATTGTTCCACCGCCGGCGAACCGGATAGAACCGGATCGAACTGGTATAGCCGAGAAATAATTTAATATAACTACTACTAGAAAAACTATTATTGCTTCTTCACGCCGGGTCCATTACTAACTTCCAGGGAATATCGAATGTTACATATTTCCAGCTTACAGACCTTCACTCTTCATACACATATTCATATAAAATTAGTTATCGCTTTCCCCCAACATGTAGTTTTAGAGCCACTAAGCAAACTATTGATACGTAGTGAGAGATTAATTTTATAAACACAGTTAATGTTGATAGCAAACGCGATGCCCACTGTATGTAGAGTAATGTGATAAAATGAACCCAAAATCTTAATTTGCAGAATACTTGAACACAGCTGTGTTTTATGAAAGCGCTAAAGCTGTCCACTAAATAAACTCTGATGACGATTATATGTTAAAGACCTGGCTCACCGATATATTTCGTACCAGTTTAGAACTATACCAGCTCTTACTCAATCGTTGAGAGAAAACTAATATGCCCACAGTGATGATTTCACAGATAACACAGTTTACTGGCCATTTCACTCGTATTTGCGTCATCATATTTTCATCATAATTCAGACGCAATTTTGGCTTGCTTTCAAAAAGTGTCAAACCTAGAACCATGTGGAGTAACGCTCATTAAATAATTGTCCAGCAGTGAATTTCGAGGTTTGCACTAGTCTGAATCGCTGTAAGTGGTTGAAATCTTATAGAAAATTGTATACTACCCAAATTTATCACGCCGATTATGCTCGACGAGGGAACGAAAAACTTTTAGTTATTCTATGTGCCAAATCCTTTGAAATACGAATATGCCAGCTCGTCAAAGATATTAACGCATATTTTTAACGCATGCTTTTTTTAATAAGCAATGTCTACTTTAAAGAAGTGTACATAAATTCATTTCGCGAACTAAAAGATATCGTTCACAGATAGCTACGCGTCGATAGTGAGACGCATAAATAAAACGATCCATTAAATAAAATGACAAATGTTTCCAGGGGCTGCAATCATTTTACGAGAAGTTTTTTTTTGCATTTTCCTAGACGGTTAGATTTATTTTAAGTTTTCTTTGAATAATGCTGGTCGAAGAGTGTTTATTTTGTATATGTTATAACAAAAAAAATCTCTGTCGTCTATATATCAGTATATATATATATTTATAATTAGTATAAATTCCCATTGTTAGCATAGTGTAACAAAAATATTTAGAATTTAGGACACATATCCGTAGACCACGCTGTTCCATGATAGGGCGATCAATAACTATTTATGAACTTTTAAATAACATTTTAATCTACTTATTTGTTACAAAATTAATACTTACATATAGGAAACGAAATATTAATTGTTTATATTTTATTTAAATAAAAATATATATTAATATAGTATACATGAAAGT
This sequence comes from Croniades pieria auraria, assembly GCA_018248815.1. Lineage (NCBI taxonomy): Eukaryota > Metazoa > Arthropoda > Insecta > Lepidoptera > Hesperiidae > Croniades > Croniades pieria. The sequence goes on along the minus strand of DWJK01001010.1, from coordinate 16,140 downwards.
GCCGATGTAAGTGAATATTTACAAAAATTATTCAATGTTACAGATAAAAAGTATTCATCAAACCATTATGTAGGTGAAGTAAGCGTAGGCGATCACTTTAATGTATGAATAATCTGCAATACTTCAAGTCCATTAGCAGGCAATTTCTGTTCATCTCCCTATCCTGTCCACACGTCCGTATTTATTACCTTGTAATCATAAGTGTTGCGAAATTCTAAAAATATAAATCGTCTAGCGCCTAAATTATTTCCGCTGAAGTTTTTTTTTTCGAATCAGAATAGCTACGCCTGGTGTTGTTTTGTTTGTCTTTATTTAATCCGCCGAATTGTTCGTTTCCCGCCAAAACTGTTTTGTCCGAGTTTATTTTTATTCAACGCGAACGTAATAGACTGTATAAATGCAAGCAAACGTAAATAAATATTATAACATTTTGGTATCGATTCTTGACACTCGGCCTTGCCGACTCTCGTGTGACACGCAGACTAAAATAAAAACAGTTATGTTTTTAAAAACAATTATATTTTGTTAGAACATACTTTTTACTTATCTGAGGGCCATCATATTTTTTTATTTTTAAATTTATCAAAATTTATTTTTACAAGTAATGTGAAAAAAATGTGTAAATGTACGTGTGACGTAATTTCAGTAACAAACGAAATATTTACAACATGCTTATTGCAAATAAAAAAAAAATAAGTATATCACAAAAGATACTAAGATATAATTTCTAACATATTTATGTATCCAAATGCAGAATCTGATTTTTTAAATCTGCGGTGTGTATTTTTACAAGATCCGTGGACTATTATTTGTTTTTATTTCACGCCTTTCTCGTGAAACAATGCCGGGAAGATGCAATAAAGACATACGTCAACCTTGACTCGTTTTCATACTAATCTATTTAAAAAATGTGTACAGCTGTTGAAAATCTAATGTATCGTCAATTGATCAGACAATTTATCGACAACCATTTAAATGATTATTGTCGAATTATTATCGACATTAAAAAAAAATTAGGAAAGCTTCTTTGTTTTACATCCACAAAAATATTAGCTAGTCAAAGCAGAGTATTTGTATTACTGTTTTGTAAATGCAAAGGCCTTACGACTCCAAGCGAAGATAAACGTGATGGAAAACATTGATTTAACTTTTTTTAAATGTATGGCAACACAGTGAAATTACTTTTTTAACTTTTTCTTTAAGTGTAATTCATTACCTATTTTATGTAGCTATCATTCATAATGATAGCATACATGATTATACATTACTTATCGTTTGAAAATTGTCAATCAAATTTTTACGTTTTTAAATAGCAGTTCCAATTTAATTAAAATATTGATTTTTCAAATTTTTTAAAACTTGGCTGTATTTTATCTGCGAAAAACTTATATTATGTATTATACCAAGCGATATTATTCAGCCTGAGTATATTTTTTGACTGATACAAAGGTATTCCTTTCAAACCGTTTCAGAAGTGGCTATGATATAGATCATTACATTGTACTATGATATACATATAACATAGCAAACCGCCACAGATGCTAGCTTTACTGTCATTGCGGCCACTATCTGCACAATAATATATCTGCTATACCAAGATATGTCTTGCTATATCCGTTCACATATTTTGACGACCTAAAAGGTACCTACATGTTATAGTTACGAGTGCAGTCTTTCGAGCGTTACTATAGAAAATATATTGCAATATATCATCATATGCCGTGCTATATTTTATATCATAGCTCCGTCTTTGACGACTTTTAACGTTGTCTCTGTCATGCAAGTATTGTGTATGTGTTTTAAAACGGTGTGAAACTTTTAGAGACTGTTTAGAATCTGAAATAATTTCAAAATTCTACAAAAAAAAGTTACATTAATTAAACCATTAGACAATTGTCGCTTATTATCTGAACAATTTGTATTGTCATAGCTAATAAAACTTTGTCCACACGAATGAAACAGTGAATTTAACCCAAAAATCCCTTTCAGCGTTTTAAATTACACAAAGAAATGCTAAATGATTAGAAATATTGGCAGACAAAGTAACAATTTTCAGTGCAACAGAATTCAATGCAATTGAATTGCTAAGCATAAAACTATTTCGTTCGTCTTTATTTTAATATGGCTGATCTTGATTTAAGTATATTTCTGCGGATTCCATCTTTATTTATTTGTGCTTTGTTTAATAAAAATGGTCGGACTTTATGCATATTGGCATTCTCACCAGTCACCCTTAATACATTAAAATACAAAGCAACCAGAACAGTCTCGCGCTCAAGTGTTATTTAAATTTTCATATCGTAACACTTTTCGTCTTCTCATTCCTATAATACAGTCGTGTTTAAAAATGTAATAAGAAAATATATTTCGTAATTTTTTTTTTATTTCATGAAAAATTTGGGTTTTGAACGTGTGTGGGTGTATAACTATTTTTGTTTAGTCTGCATAAATACGTGGTTTTATAATAATTGAATTCTTTTTATTGTTATTTTAAAATTTTCCCTTAAGACTATTCACGCGAGATTTGAAAGCTTAAAGGTGTGTCTCAATCCTTTCGTTTTGTAACGGAATTTGTTCTATATATAATGAAAATATTTGCTTATTTCGAAGTTTGTCATGAACCATAGACAACAATTATTTCGACAGATAATATCTTATAGTTAAATACTACAACTGGATCTGTTTACATTAAAACTTATAGCCATTTAAAAAATTAAAAAGAAACGCTATTTTTAAAACTACATTTTTTTCTATACCACGTACCAACCGATGAATTAAAAAAATATTAACATTAAATTATAGCCTTACTCCTATCACACAAATGTGGCAATATAACATTTTTTATTAAAAAAAAGAAATCATTAAATAAAAAAACGCATATATTTCATTGCATATTTTACATTTAAAAAAATCTCGTACGGATATAAAAGTGTATATAATCGTGCAGTTAAATTTTGTACACAGTAAAAAAATAAAAGGAAAAAACTGTCATATATTACATTATATTGATTTTACACGAGAGTCAAATTATTTTTCATCTAAATATATATTTATATAAATATATTAATACATAAATATATTAATATCACGTATAAAATAAATTCGTTTTGCTTGTCCCTACTTTGTTTTTTACTTCAATATATAAGTTAATAATATAGTTGGTATCTATCTGTTTTACATTGTTTAATATTTTACAAACGTTTGCTCTAAAAACCGCTAGATGTCTGTACTCACCAGTGCCATTGATGCCAGAGGGTCGGATCCTCGCGTCGTAGCGGCCAGGGCCCAAGATCTGATCTAAAATCTGTTTCTCCTTCTCCCGAAAGTTGATCTTCGCTTGCAGGCCCCTGGCAGAAGAAGATTAGGTTAGAGAACTCAGCCAGTAAATAAGTAAATAATTAAAAGTTTATTTTTAAGCTTTCGATTGCAATTTTAAATTTTAAAATTAAAGATGACATATATTTAAAAAAAATATTTTCTTAAAAGAATGTTTTGCCATATTTATTTTAAAAAAAACATTCCCTAATTATATAGGTACTTTGAATCTCATAATATCGTGTTATCCTCCAATGTTGACCTCTGGTATACAACAAAAAAGTTATTAGTACTATTACCATATCTCCCAATGAAGTTCCCAACTCTCCGCCGAGATCTCTCTACAATCATCGTGAAGAAGGACTTCGTATAGATCCGGATCTAGTCGGACCATCGCGAAAAACATCCATGACATAAGCCGGTACATATATTCATAATTATATAATCATCCCAATAAAGCCTCGTTGGTCGAGTGAAGGCAAGTGTAACTGCCGATCGGGAGGTCCTGGGTTCAAATCCCAGGTCGGGTATTATTGGATTTTTGTAATTTAGAATTTCTAGAAGTGACTCGGAGTCTGGATCTGTGCCCTGTGTATGGCAACAGTCTCACCACCTATTCCATAGAACGTAAACGTAACTGTTAAAACGTGGAATCGTACAACACTCCTTTGCCTGCCCCTTCTGGCATTACAGGCGTGACGTTACATTTTCTTATCCCAATAAGGAAGTAAAAAAATGCGAATAAAACAAGGCACCACAAACAGGCTATTGTTACAGCATTGAAACATTTAAAACCGAGGCGCTATAATGAAACAATGAACTGAATGGGCACCTCGCGCCCAGGTGCTGGTTACAAATTGGAACGCCAGAACAAAGCGTCCAGCTCGTACTTTGGGGTATCAATTGATTGCTTGTTTCGATTAATACTTTGGCCATCAATGAGAAAATGCGGCTTGAGAAATATTACATTCTTCGTAATCACAATAGTACTTTTCACTGCGACGTCCTCATCTCAGTTCGGTTGTGATGTTGTGTCATAACTAGATTGTTCACAGGGTAGGCAGCGATCATGGAGTGGCATATCTCTATCCTTACAGACTTGATGTGCACATTCGTTACTCTTTTTGCACATGCATGCAGGATTCGGAGACTCCGATTTCTTTGGTGCCGTTTTAAAAATTAAACTTGTAGGCAGTTATCGGTGAAAGATCGGATTCGGTTTCCGTTGTTTTCGACCAAAAATCTTAGTATTTCGTTACGGTCGAACACTACTAATACTTAGTAATAATATTCTGGAACAGCTTATTAACTTCCTGATGTAATATTCGCGATATGATTTAAATTATTAAGGTAATCAAAAGTAACACAAAATGTATGAAACATTAGTTCCAATTTTCGACGCTTGTAGTGAGGGTCACGGCGCCACTGGCGCCGCCAGATGTCGCTAATAACAATGGCAGATTCTATTCTACACATACCATAAATACACAGTAAATTTTAAACAGATTTTGAGATTTTGTACCTTTAAGACATTAATTTAATACTTTTTTAACATCAGTTTGCGTATCGATGTGCTGTTTCAGTGTTTGTAAATTGCAAAAATTATCTGTTTAAATTTGAGTTGCCACACATGCTTAACAGCCCTAAACAACGGCTCCATTACCGCGTTACAGATTTTAGCAAGTGATCGACGGTTATACATATATTTCATTTGGAAAAAGGTTTTGGTGACATGAACTAGAAAATGAAAACAATAATGAAAACGTTTTCGGTTTTTACAAATGAATTTTAAATACAACTGTGTTGTTATGGACAACAAATCACAACGAGATACAAAGACATGAGATAGGAATTTTACGCACATCCAAATGCTTATAATTCCTCATAGCTGGACTGACTCCAGCAAATATGTTTAATCAGTTCTTTCTGGCATGACTTGTCATCTTTTTTAAATCATTCCTATAAACAGATTGTAGCAATAGACTCATCCAATACCCCTTTCCATTTTAGAAATGAATTTTGCAAATAGTTAATCAATTAAATATAAGAACCGCATCTGCCATTCACGAGGAATTTCAACATAATAACTGCATCTGGTGCAAACGAGGCACTGCAAAGTAAGACATCTGTCATTGTTAAGACATTTCAACATGAGAACCGCATCGGTTAATGAGAAGCATTTCAATGTAAAAACCGCATCTGTCACTGATTGGGCATGAGAACCGCAGTTGTCGCTGATATTAATTGGAACTTCAGTTCAAGTTGATATCCAATTCAGGCCTGTATTAACTGAAGACCACTTAACATAGTAGCCTGCATTCGTGCGCTACCGTTGTAAAACGAAATGCACAAAACGCTCCAACACTGATTATGAGCAGCCAATTTGTGGAACAATGCAGTTTCAAACCTATTAAGCTCCACGAACCTAAGCTTCGTTTCAACCGCTAAGTCTATTTACTACTTTTTTTTTGAACCGCCTTTTGGAGGCTGCGATGTAATTATAATAATACTCTTAAAATCCAGCCGCTTTACTCGCTTATTAATGCGCAACGTGGAAAATCCGGAATTAATTTTTAATATTTTGTAAGTTTCGTGCGGGCAACACTTTTAATTCGTTGGAAAGAAAGTTGACAGTTTTTAACATAGATATATTATACGTAGATTAGGAGAGCCAGCCTAAAATAAGTTCATCGAAAAAAAAGAGAAAGCAAATGAGGCTACCTATCTCTCTGGCTCTTTCTGCTCGCGCACACACAAGTAGGCGCTAGCGTGAGTCATGCGTCAGTAGTGAAATAGAGAGAGATAGAGCTAGGGTGTCGCAATCGCTTCTCTCTTTCTAACCCTCGGACGTTGCCGCTTATAGGCAGCCGTATGTCTTCCCTACTCTATATATAATATCTCTATTTTTTTGATAGATTCGGTCCATAGTTTTACTGGGTTTTGTGAATGTAGAGGATAAATTCACCTCTTATAAGAATATAATTGAAGTATTTAACCTCCTGAGTTACTTCTTCAGTACATGCTGGGTATACCAACTCTGCAGTGACCATAAGATATATCCCTCAACTTTAGCACCTTGGTTCGGCTCCAAAAGCACAACAGTTACGTAACGATAGATGTTTTTGGCACAGAGTGCTCCTTGCAAATTCCGTAAGCAACCACACGTGACGATGTAATAATAATATCGTTTCCCGCATCTTTATTATCAGGAAAGGAAATATGGCATATGTTTCCCTCGGTAGCGTTAACAAAACAATCAAAACTGACATTGTACCAATATGATTACCCTTTGTAACGGTAGCAAAATAATCAAGAACGTGGTTGTACACGTAAATTTGTGCTAATTAATAACTGACTCCCTCGTTGGTCGAGTGGTTGCAAGCGTGACTGCCGAACGGGAGGACCTGAGTTCAAATCCCGGGTCGGATACAATTGAATTTTTCTAATTTAGAATTTCTAGCAGTGACTCGGAGTCTGGATCAGTGCCCGGTGTATGGCAATAGGCTCGCTACCTATTCCATGGGACTTAGACGTAACTGGCGAAACGTGGGAGTGTACTACACTCCTCTGCCTACGCCTTCGGGGATTACAGACGTGATGTTACGTTACGTTTTCATAATTTTATTTAGACAAAGCTTAACATTATAGTTCAGCAATCGTCGAAATTCAACCGTTATTTATTTAATTTCGACTCTCAATGGGAGTAAGTACTTGCATCCGAAAACGTACCTCCATAAATACTTATATAATCTGTGCAATAGCTATCTGTGGTAAAAAATTGTCTGTTGTTAAACAGTAGCATAGAGTATATCGGTGTCAATAAATCTACACTGTGTTTGACCAAAGACTATTATGTGTCTAACCTTGGAAGTAACAACGTAAAAAAATTATATTTAATTTAATTTAATTGTAAAAAAAGCAGTAAAATCACGCCTGTAATCTCCGCAGGGGTAGGCAGAGGTGTATGGTACGTCTCATAGAGTAGTTGGTGAGCCCGTTGCCATACGCCGCCGAGTCACTACTAGAAATTCTAAATTAGAAAAATTCAATTGTATCCAACCCGGGATTTAATCCTAGGACCACCCGATCGGCGTTCGCGCTTGCAACTCCTGGACCAACGACGGAGTCAAATATCAACGTAAAAAATGATATTTAATTTAATTATAACAAGCATAAAAACTTTATCGTTTTCACCTTCTTCTCTATAACTGTAACTGTGCCAAATGTCACACTGTTCTACGCTCGCAACACTCTAAAAAAGGGCTAGTAACATATCCATCCATGTATTAATATGTCCATTTGTCACATAGCGTGTTTACGGATACATTGGCAAGACAACTGGCCATTTGCACTTGTCAGTAACAGGTGTCTCCGAATTATTTGTGCATATCTATCTAATGTACGGTGTTTAATAGAACAGTAACTATAGCTTTAACCTGGGCATTTCGAATCAGCTGCATATTTTTTTTAATAAAACATCACCGTGAATTTAAATTCCAGTTTTCGGAGTGAGGCGGGGATGTACTTCGGTCGCCATCTTGAAATTAATGGTATGTTTTGTATTGTCAGTTTATCTCGTAAACTACCAGGACTATGAAAAGTGCGTAATACTATGCAATGTAATGTAAAAATTAACAATAATAATAAGGAACGATTTATAAAAAACAATAACATCTCTCTCATAGACAATAATAACTCTATCAAAGACAATAACAACTCAAACCAAAAGCGTGTTGTCGGAGACTGTACACACTACTATCATCGCGTAAATGTTTCCGCAAAGTGCCTTGGCACAGTTCGTCGATTAGTTGAGATGGAATGCGCTAACATTTACGAGAATACTCCGAATTTTGCACGTGTTAAGCTGAACACGTTATTAAGCAAAAATAGAATTCTATCTACGATTTAAATAGCATTCTTTTTGGAAGCTGGATTTATATGAAATGTGGTCTTAAATGTGTACATTCCTAAAAGATTTGTAGCCATCAGTGGAATGATAAAAGGACTGATGATTATCATGGTGATGATAGAATAATATGTTGTGTATACAAAAAAAATTATTATATGGGAGAAGTATTAAATATTTACTTCCAACAAGCAATGGTGTTTTTAAAATTTAAATTCAACTTTGAAAATTTGAGTTTATTTCTCGCTCATCTATACAAATAAATAAAATTGGAGTGTCTGTTTGTGATATTAAAATAACCGCTTTTTACTAAATGCATATGTATGTATACACGGTACACACACCAAAAAAACATTTTTTACTATTTTTATCTGTCTGTCTGTTTGTTTCGGCTAATCTCTGGAACGGCTGCACCGATTTTGACGGGACTTTCACTGACAGATAGCTGATGTAATAAGGAGTAACTTAGGCTACTTTCATTTTAGAATTTAAAAAATAAAGAACTTAATGGAGAATTATGTACAAAAACAAAATATCGATTCACAAAATACAAGGATTTCATTAAAATTAGCATATGTATTTCTATGCGCGAAATTAATAAGTTATCATCAAATCTGCGAAAACTGAACAATAACTGTTTTGTTAAATTCCACGTGGACGAAGTCGCGGGCAAAGCTAGTGCTATGTAAGTTTGTTGCAAAATGTTTACGCTCTGCTGGTTCTTCTCTATGCAACCAATTAACCGTCGACTGCTGAGTACGTTTTCCTGTATTAGACATAACCTCTATCTTTATATCTAGATTATAGTATCTCCTGGCTGACGACTGGAGAAATAATGGTAATAGTACATTAAATTATCCCAATTGAAAGTTGTAAAAACCAAACCGCGCATTTTTTTACTTTTCGAAGCGTTTTTTATTTCAAAATCAATCTCTTTGAGACGTATATTCTTCTTGTTCAAATTTTTATTTACTTCTTGCTTACGTGTCCTTTATTTGATTTTATATTAAATTATAAATATTATTTTTAATTGTCTTCAGCCTCCCTTTAGGTGTTTTGGACAACAATCCGAATTGGGCATAAGGATTGGGGGTCGCAGAGCACGGCTTCTCGCAGCGCCTACGCTGCTGCCCGTCGGCGACCAGAACGTTTAACATTAATAATTAATTATTATTATGTTAAACAATAAATAACAACGATAACAAATAATATAAAAGTATTATGTATACAATTGAAATAAATATATAACGACAACATACCATTACATTATCTTAAATGATCGGCTTTAGTCAAGGAACATTAATATTTTTATATGGGCACGCCAGATCCCTAACGACGTAGTCAGAGAGCATCTGGTGCCAAATGTCTCTCTTTGCGTATCTCTTCTACTTCAAGACATAAATAAACTAAATCCCCAGCTTACAAAGCTCCACCGATAGAACAGATCGTCAGCTTATAACTTCAGTAATACCGTTAATAATATTTCAGAATTTACTAATAAATAAAACGCGAATCTTTCACTTGCAAGGATTGAAATTGGAGGTATTTACACGGGAAAAATAGAAATCTAATTCCGCGTCGCCCCGCAGGTAGCGCCGCGGCGGAGACAGCCTCGTATTTCACGACATTTGGTTAAAAGGAAACGACTTCGAGAGGAAATTGCTTTAACTTTTACAAGAAAATGTTACTTTATGCACACGCTTTTACTTACGTTGCAAAAGGAAATGTGAACGGAGGCAAGTATTTATAGACAAAATGAAAATCACTAAGAATGATATATAGATAACTTGGGATAACCTGTGTGTGGGACTCACGGGAAAGAATGTGCTATGGAGACCAGACAGCTGATGAGTTCCTATAACTATCACATACAGAACATACAGTCGTGCTCATTACACAAATACGTGTCCAGGGTGGGAATCGAACCTACAGTCCGCAGCTCCACAGTCCGAGCCAATACATTGCTAAGGAAACATTTTGGTCAATACCAAGTAACTTAGGTTTTCTACTAGAAATTCCTAGTAGTAGCTCGAAATTTGAATCTGTGCCCGGTGCAACAGGCTCATTGCCTATTCTATTTAGGGACGCGTAGGAGTAAATGTCGGGATTTACAGAAGTGATGGTACAAAGTAATATCAACGCTATTTCTTTTTTCAATTCCGTTTAATCTTGAAAAAAAAAACCTTTTCGATTTACTTCAACAAATGAAAAATACAAATAATTAACAAATTTATTCAAAAATGGGTTACATCAATTCCTGCGGCAATCAAATAAGAAGGAACTCAAAGAAAGCCAAAAAAAAAAATATTTTAATATCGCAAAAAAAAATCATTCACTCATTCATTTTCAAGGTAACGAATGATTTTGAGGAAAAAAAACTTGTAATTAGATGTTAAAAATAACAATTTTTTGCACTTGTAACATTAGGAGCAACGTTAATTGTTGGGACAATATCTTGTTGAGGGAAATACCAAGGAATAGACGGCTGTTGCAAGCGGAACAAACAGAGAAATGATAAGATACGAAGCTATGACGCTTTCAGACCAGCGTATTTTAAGCGCGTATACTTTTGTTTATAATCTGGACGCGCCAAGTCGAGGACAGGTCGCGATGGAAATCATTGGGCCAGCCTAAGACAGCAGTGGACTGAGATAGATTGATGATGATGACGCTCGTTTAAGTCAGCGAATTAAAGCATGTACACGCGCGTAGAACGTCATACGAGCGTTGCCGCGCTGCTCCGCTCGCACTCGCGCGAGCCGCCTACGACTGTTCCCCTTCCACCGCACTGAGGTAGATCCTATGCGAGCGTTTACACGCGTTGTCGCGCGTGTACGATCGCTGAAGTCTGGCATGATCGAGTGTAAGCGCGCCGAAAATGTTGATCTGAAAGCGCTCCTAATTGCCAATTTCAAGTCATTAAATTGTAATGTAAGAGAAAGGAATGGAAATGCAGATATCAAGATGGACGAGTATTAAATAAATTAAATGGAAAATATGTCTATTCACGAGCGAATCCATTGTTGGGTTTCATAACTAGATTTATATATACACAAAAAATTTACAATCCGTATTAATATACCTCTACTAGATAAGTAAGTATTGCGATTTCCATGAAAGTTAAAGTATGATATTTAGTCCAGATTGTAGCTTATGGACGGTAGAACGGTATAAGATGCTAACCTGCAATTTTAATCTAACGAACAAGTTGGTGAGTTACGTTTAGAGATTTCTTAACAGTCCTAACCAATTTCTTTATTGCTACTATTTGTCTCTGTCCTATATATTGCTACTCTGTGAGTATTCGTATATTAATCTATGTATTTGAGACGTCAAGACAAGGCTGATTAATATCTACACACATTATAACTGACTAAAGATAAATTTCTTGACATATTTCTCGAGACATTGTATTATTTTATTTTGTGTTTGTGTTTTGCCACTATTTGAAATAAAAAAACATACGAAGACTGTAGGTGTATATAAATAACATATTTTAAATTTTTTTTTTTTATTACTAAGGCTTATGTTAATTCTCCCGCTGATTACTTCAAAGTCGCACTGGTAACCACGACTTATAATTACGGCGTTTGGATCAGTTCGAAACTAGTCGGGTTATCGCGAAAAACCGTAATATACTTCAGTTCAACCGAACGTAATTTAATAGAAAATACATATGTCAATAAGAAATACTTACTGCGCGAAGATGGCCAAGAAAAACGCAAGTAGAACGAACATGGCACATGATGGCCGAATAGTGTCCATCCTCTCTCTGAAACGAAGAAAAAACAATTGTTAATAACATTTGGTTGTATTGTACCTATGGAAAAAAACATTTTGTAAAATAAGTATTGTTTGCCTGTAACGGAAAAAAAAAGTTGAATTCGATTTTTAAAAAGGCCATTATGTTTGTAGAACACGCCATATTAGACATAGAGTAATGATATCACGGAGCTTACATTAGTATAGAATATTTCGTGTACTAATCTTTAATTGACTGCCCCATTTTAAATTGTATTATCGATTTTAACTTATTTTTAAACTTCGAAAATACCCGGTTCGGGTGCGATGTGTTTGATTTTGGAATATGATTTTAATACGGAATTCAAATATTCCTACAACTTGCAATAAAAAAGTCAGAATTGTAACAAGATTTTAACTGAAAAAAATATGTAGAGATGCAATGCCAAGAATAACATAAGCTGCGATTTGAAATGAACATTCCACATGTTTATTGTCAATGAAAACCGTGGGCAGTTACGAAATAAAAATTGTAGATATACTGACGAACGTCTAGCGGTCTCTGACCTCGGCTCTAATACTATTTTCTATTGTCTATGGTCCACGTCAACAACTTTAGTAATTTGAGCATACATTTTAGCGATGAATAACAGTTATTTAATATACTTTTAACGGACATACATTCTTTGTTAAGGCGACACTGACACTATCAATGGCGTCCATCGCGGTAAGATCTTTTGTTCGTGATTTTTGTTTGGAAGCTTTTATAGGATATATGTATAATAGACAATAGAGTTCGGTTTATGAAACTTGATTATGGAAACTCAATATGAGGTTTTTGTCTATTATATACTCTTTTATTAACATTGTATATACGTGCGTAGGCTGTTTGAGGTAGATATTATTTTAATTTATACATTCGCACCTAAAGTCCATACGGGGTAGGCATAAAGTATAAGTAGCATCGTGTGGGAAATATCACTTAGTAAGTCATAAAACTCAGTAAGTTTTAAACGTAATACGTACTGCACGCAATATATTATGTAAATGCTTAATATTTGTTCACTCGTATTTGTATATAACAGCGATATTATCAAGATTCAGTTTCGAAATTATGTTGTTAATGGTAATTATAGAATATTTACAAGCTCTATATTTTCTTAATAGCTTTCTAAGTATACATAATAAAAAAAAATTATAATCGACCCATTTATAATTTCACTGTTGGAATGTGGGTCTCCTCTCATATTGAGAGGGTTAAGGCCATAGTCTGCCACGCTGGCCAAGTGCGGGTTGGCCGACTTCATACACCTTAGAATTATTTTTTACGAGTATATATAAATACTAAGTTGTGGTGGTCTCCTCGCGATGTTTTCCTTCACCGTTAGTAAGTGATATTTAAACTTAAAAGGCACTTTTGTAAAGAGGTGCGCTATGTATTTGAACCCAGCACCCCGGGAGTGAAAGACTGAATTCTTAACCACTGGGCTATCACTGCCGATTTAAAAAAAGAATGTATATTAAAAAGTTATTACAAACAATCTGAAAATTTTGATATAAAGTACCAAGAGTTAATCTTTTGCATATAATTATATTATTATAATCATGTTATTATAATAATATCTATTATCGTATTATTATAATGTTTTGCATATAATTTTGAAATTGGTAACTACCTTTTCAATATAGGTGTAAAAAAATGTATAAAAAAAATAAAGAATTAATTTTGGCCAATTAACCTGAAAGTGTTTCTGCGTAATAATTTTGTTCATTATAACCTTAAAGTTCGCGCCATTATGACTACTCCTCAGTACAATTCGCACTATATACACTCACATTCACACTGGCCAGCGTGGCAGTAATAAAAAGTTATAAATCCAAAAACATTAATCATCTAATCTAATAACTAAACTCGATCAAACACAAAGAAAAACAACCTTTTGTAGTATTCTATAGAGAAAGTACTTAAGTTTGGACAATAACCAACAAAATGTATTGTTAAGGCCAACGCCCATAATGCAATGCTTCCGTCTGAATACATTCGGAGTATATTAACGCCTATTTCGCAAATCCGGGTCACAAATTACCAGGACAAACGTAATTATTGTCACTTGTGGAATCCAGAGAGTTAGTGCCGAGTTTCGGCATATAAATCTATTGCTTTACAGTGTCATACCTCTAAGCAGGATGTTACAAAAATAATCACATTATCAGTTTGTCTCAGGCCACTGCTAGACATCGGCTACCTTACCAAAGACTTACCAAAGAGATTTTTGCCCATATTCCTGACGCTGAATATGCGGGTTAGCAATTTTATGTATATTATATAACATTGAAAAATGTAGACATTCTACAATAAACCAAATTATTGTAGAAAATACCAGATTAGATGCGTACATTGTCGTTTACATTATGTACTGTATGATAAAAAACCAAACATTTTGAACTTGAATTTAATTTTTATCTAAAAATACAAAATTATTTTTACATTCCTTACTGTTCGTTTAACCCGTAAAGAACCTTACGTGACGCTATAATAACAACGATAAGGGAATAACCTTCATGCCTATTCGCTGTTCGATAAAAGTATCTAGATTTGTATGTTAATTGAAAAATATGTATACATGGAACTGCCATTACCCAGGACAAAAAAATCGTAATAGAGGCTAGCTGTCAAAACGTCAGTTTTCTTTAACGGATAAAATCAAGAATAGTAAGCACGCTAAGCGAAAGCTAATTGTCAAATTATTCATTGACCTGGTTCAGCGTAATTATGCTGTTATTTCGAAAATAGTTCAATATTTTAATGCGTACACAAAACACGCAATAACAGCTGTTTCATTGCCGCCATGATGGAAAAATGTTTTTCTTTTTCTTTATTTCCGCACCATAGACTAAATATTTGGATATCGCATCGAGATGCGTATAGAGCGAATAGACTGTTAGTAAAGCGCCAAATACATTGCGTTAATTTTTAGCGGTTTATTAAAAAATCAATAATGATTCTGTCTGTCTGCCATAACTTAAGACTGAAACTTTTATTTACCTTTCATAGTAGTTTTTTTTTAAACTAAAGTAACATGAAAAAATTATCCAAACTGCCTTGATATCTTTTAATACAGGGAAGGCAACCCTGTAAAAAAAATTAAATACAGCAATAGATAGAGAGATCTGTCAGATAACAATTTTTGCTTAGATTGTTTTACTATGGCTGTGGTGTAGTTTACAAACACACTTATAAGTACACATAGCACGCAATAATTGAATCAGCCCCCATAGCCAACACAGCCGCCATGTTGTCTCCGGAACCGGAAGTGAACAAATTAGTGTTGCCCACAAGCTAGGGGACTTCGTTTGAAAGCCTTGTCAAATAGCTTTTAGCTCTTCCTTTATGTGACGACACTAACAGCGTGTCATAGTGCTGGGCGAGATATTTATTTTATAAGCTTTACTAGATGCGAGTCGAATAAAGTTAAAATAGAGAATATAAATATATTTGAAACGAAAGAATCAAGTAATAGTAACATAAATACTGGAATTTGTATAAAAATAATTATAATAAAAGAAAGCAAATGGATACCAAACTAAAATAATATTAATGATATTAGAAAAAAATCTATTTATTTATTACTATTAGGTTTGAACTAACTCCTAACATAATCTGTTAATCTCTGACGCTTATACATTCAATCAGCAGAAACGGTTTTGATACCACTTGGTACGGAATCAAGACAAAGCTACAGGAAAATTTAAATACTTTTTATAATCGACTTCTAAAGTGGCATAATTCTAAATGATAAGACAGATATTTGAATATGATAATCGATACCAAAACTCTCAGCTGAATGATTAGACTCCGGTTGGTGTTTATAAGCCGGTCATAAAAAATCTTTATAATTATTTCATCAGCAGTCCCAATCCGCAAGTAGATCAATCATGTGTAACTTCAAAGACTGATTTGCTTGACTCCAGCTGGCAGATGTTGATAAAACGTTATAACAGGCAGAAATCAACTAAGCACATGCGAGGAACGCTTTTCCCTCTCAGCCCCCTCCTCCACCTGACCTCGCCTACCAATGACTAACGCTCCTTTTTTTTTTTTAATCGACCCATTAACATTCCACTGTTGGAATATGAGTCTCCTCCCATATTGAGAGGGTTCAGGCCGTAGTCCTCCA
>DWJK01001009.1:0-18556 GCA_018248815.1 Croniades pieria auraria | reverse complement strand
GACCTCGTACAGGTCCGAAACTAGTCGGGCCATCCCGAAAAACGTACGTGAGTTAAGTCGCTACATATTTAATCATGAATATAGGTATACATAAAATGTAAATAGAAGTTTCTGAAACCGGTGTTATGCAAAAAAAGTGGTGAATGAAGAAGGAGCACGTCAAGTCTGTAAGGATTCTAATTTGACATTTCCATAGGGACCTAACGTGAAATTATGATAATGGTAATTAAACATACTTTCAGATGGCGATGGTGGTGGGTTGATGCAACCAGATGACACCTTTCCCTCCAGTTTGATGAACACTCTCGAGTTCGACTTCAACGCGACCGCAGCGCACCTCGACACCGCCAGGCACTTTCCTAATCAGGTCGATATGTTCAAGCGCAACGCTCGGACTGTTGTACAAGAGATGTCGTCATTAGGTTCAACGCTGGATCCAATTTTACTTGAACTGTTCAAAACGGAATTTCACATCAATTTTCTGTGGGGTGAACGTGGCGCGCTAACAACTCCAAACCAAAGATTCGCTCGGTTGACGGAGATACTGACGGCGATGGCCACCAAACTAGCAAACCAACCAGCCGATGTCGACGACATGGTTTGATTGACGATTGCAATAATTTCAATATTTTAGTCTTATGATTTTTTTACTAATTGTTAACGCGTGTGTTATATGTGTCGCTTTGTTTAAGTTGTCTTACAAAGTAGAATTGGGTAATCAATGCTTAGCTGTAAGTACTGATAGTAAAATGAGTGATTTTTTGATGTATTTTAATTTAATTCATTACAATATGACATCGACAATAATTCAACGTCTTATAACTGCCTAATGATACCTACATACAACTTTTTGAAAATTTGTGAACTCCAATTAGTAATAAAAGTTTTCAGAGACATGTGTATATTGACGTACTTTTAATTTGCTTTGAGAATTTTGCTACTTGTTAACATTGTGTATTATGCAAAAGTATTGTAATAGTGACATTACGTGTCCTAGCATGTCTCTGGCCCGAAGCAAACTTTGAAGTGTGACATTGGTCCTGTTTCCGGATGGGTACAAGTCATGGAATGGACTGCACTTGATGTGCGATTTCAGTATGTGATTTTTTTATTAATTATATTTTTACGTGGACGTGTATTCGAGCAATATTATATTATCTCATACACTTTTGTGTGTAGTTTATTTACAATTTTAAACGTTAAGCAAAAATATCGTTAGATTAGGGAGTTTACGTATAGTAGACAATTTGTTCTGAATTCGCCTGGTAACGACGTTTGTGAACGCATTATTTAATACAAATGTTTATCGTTTGCTCGCCTGATTCTTTAGAATGTAGTCTGTTATACATTTTATACGGAAATAAATAATATAATGAAACAAGTGGATTTCATTACTTTTTATAATATCTCAATCCCTCTAGGAAATAAGAGACGCTGAGGCTCGTGGCTCTTGGAGTGCTGGGAACTTTGTAAAAATAAAACACAATTTCACGACATCCAATACATTTATTCCACATTGAAAAAGAGACAAATATGTATGTTAAAGAAAGGAGTGAGTTCCACTGCCAACGAGTACGTATCGACGCAACACTATCATAGGACAAATTTTAAGCTTAGTTAGCTTAAGTATTAACAGCTACTTGCGACGATTGACAGTCGACTTACTATAAGCACATAATACTTACATCAATCTCGTACGACGCGCGCTACTCATTACACTGCGCTGGGAGTGAAACGCAACATTACATCAATATTCCAGTGGGATGTTCCAAATTATAAGGAAAACTGCTCGAACCTAGTGTTTTTTTAAACATAACTTAATCACTTAATAGGAAAGTTTTGGATGGAAAACCAGTAACTATCTGACGGATCCGTCGGGTGTGCTGAAACATTAGGTATGAATCATCCCTTAGAAATTAAATGATTCCACTTATTACAATACAATTGGGGTTAAACATGTTACCCTTGAAAATAGTATCTTAATTCTACCAATGAGTTATAAAGACATATGTATATTAATATAAAGGTTCCGCACACGTTCCGCTTCTTTTGTTTAATACGCTTCCCTTAATTTTTCATACCTATCACATTTTTTATACTGCGTAGCAACTAAAGTTTTAACAAAAAAAATCATATTTTTCTTATTATCCATAACAATTTACTCACACACACCTCCAGACCAAAACTAATCCAATATGACACACGACAGATTTTCAATTATAATAATTGACAAAAAATATAAAAGCACCAAAGAAGCTAAATAAGACAGTGCGTGTGCAGTCTTTCTTCTGTTATCTACCTCAAAATACCACCCTGTTTTTTAGCATACCTTTGTTGGGGGAGATGTTCTGTGACTTTAGTTAGACCGGTCGTTCAGAACGAGTCACATCCAACGCTCCGCTCAAACCAACGCGTAATTTTTTCGAGAAGCGGGCACAATGCCTACGTACAACATTCAAGTGCATTGACTCCCCGTACGATAGTTACGAGAGCACACGGAATGGTCCACGTGCATCGTGCGACGTCCGCGAGGTGCAGGACGTGCGCAGGTTCGGAAACCATAAGAATACAACATTGATTATTTTATTAAGTAAGTAATCCAATACATATATACGCGAAAGTATTCACATGCCTTCTTCGCATAGATTCCGCGTTCATTAGAATAGAGCAATCCTAAACAGGTATTGCACGGTATTACACCGGAAATTCCTTACACTAAAAATATGATATTTTTTTTATTAAACTCTTTCGAAGAGTAAAAAGAAAATAACTTTGTGTTAAAATAGGGGAATAAGTAGATATATAATGATAATACGCTACATGCGACTGTGTCAGGTGTCAGGCCAGATATGGCTAAGTAGAATTAGAAAGTGCGTTTGGAGACCCAACAGACATATTGCATCTTGTTTTCTTAAAGTCGCCTAATGTACCAGAGGGCTCCAAATGGTACCTTAGAAGTTAAGAATGGAATATTGTATCAGTGATTAAAATTCCCGGCTAAGTTGCAGCAGTCTTGAATAAGAAGCAGTGAAAAGATAGTGAGCTAATTAGCTGACTAGGTCATTAAACCGGCCCAACAGTACCGCTACTAGCCAAGTGGTACGCTGAGACCATCTTTGGTTGGGAGGAAAATATCACTGAATACAATATTTTATGAAAATTAACTAGCCACGAAATTCCCGACGCTGACTTTAGGGCACAACTACAGTTAATTAACACCTAACACTTAACTTATACATTATAGTTTTTAATAATACTGCTGAATATTATTTTATATATAGAATTGGCGGTTGCTGAGCGAAGCTAAACGGCAACAGCCACTGTCCATGTACAAAGCGGCATGACTACATCTTAACCTAAGCAATCGTACCACTGCAGAATGTTCAAGTGGTCAGCCGACTCCTATAGGTCTGGCACATGTGATCCTTAATGTGAATGTTTTATAGAGTTTATTACTCCGCAAGCGTTTTTCATATAGGAAATAAATAGAAATGTCAAACAGCAAGTAAATACTGTTAACGTATTGATATTGAGCATAATTTGTCGCGTTGACAACTTATACAAAAGCGGAAGTGTAAGGTATAATAGTGAATGCTGGAAAAAATTGGTCGTTGATAGATAGCTCTTAAATTGGTCCGAATGTTATGTTCTGTATATGTAAGTGAAACGGACGAGAATAGTGACGTGAGGTTTTTAAAATAGTTAATTTAGAAATTAGAAAAAAAATTACGTTGTGTTGATAAATAAAATACGCGCGTGACATGTTTTCAGTGTTATGATCTTCCGCACTTCTGTTACCTTATCTAGAATTACACAACTTGTGCGACAGTGTGAGACGACTGGATAAATAAACGACTGGAATACAAGCTGTAAATAAGACAATAGATAACATGGACCACGCTTCTCTAACAGTGAGGACTCACACTGCCATTTGACGGACTGCAGAACGACTTTACGTACATATTGGGTCAAAAACAATCAGTGCGCGTGAAACACTTCATATCATCACTACTGTGTTTCACTATACGAAACTACGAGTATAAGCATTTCACATCCAATATAATAAAAGCGAAAATATCATACATTTCTTTATATAGATTCCCCGTAATCAGTTCTGTGAGGGAATTCTGAATAAAAGTGTTTCAGTAAAGACATATATTACTAAATTTTATATAAATATATACCTACATACATATATGTAGAGTAGGCAAGTAGATGTGTATAGTTATGAAAGATATAGTCGAACTCTACAAGACGGTGTCAGCCCGCGAAGTGCTTTGTGGCGCAATGTTTCTGCTTTTGAATTATGCACAAAAGCGTTTAACAGAGAGTCACATCGACTGCGGGCGGCACATCCGTGTGTACGTAAACATAAGTTCGTGGAACAGAACTTATGTCCCCACCTGTGCAAAACACGTCAATGGCTGGCAGTTACGTCGCACAGAGACTTAGCCTTATAAATCAGCGAGGTAATGCTGCCAGTGTTTTGGGAACCAGGCCTCACAAGGACATTTTATAATTAATAATAATAAAACACGTCAATACAATACAAATCAGAAATCCACATGAACAAACTGACGTTTGCATTGTTATCAGTATCTGATGAAAAATATTATAAATAGTGTTATGACCAACGGAGTCACGTCAGTCACTCTTGCATTGCGTTGTGAGTCACAACACATTTATTTTTGTATTTACCAAGAAGTTTCTTGATCATTATTATCATCATAACCATCATCAGCCTATCTCAGTCTGCAGTGACTGCACATAGGTCTTCCCTAATGAAGGCAATCGCTCCCTATCCTCGAAAATCTTGATAATGACATTTATTAATCTGACATCAATATTGATATCAAACCAAAGTTACATGTTGCCATCACAATCGACCCGGATATATGCTTAACAATATTTGAAATGCAATGGTATGGCAACATTATTTTACAACTGACATTAGCGCCTGTCAGTTTACCCCTGTGAATTGTAAAGTGATGCAAAGTTACTATGAAGAAATGATCGGCGCCTAACAAATCCGAAGTACATGTTTCAAATATTCTTATACCCACCGAGCAAAAATAAGTCAGTGCTCTCGTAGTCCAGACAGTGTTCTCAAGTACCGATGTGCTTGAGAACACTGTCTGAGCGAGAAGAATATTGTAACATTCACAAAAATTTCTATCACTCGAAGCCTAATCCATATTAGTACATCGAATAAAATCACAAATAATTTTATTATTTATCATGCGCATATATCCACTCAATGAACGTCATATTTTTTTCCGTTATGGGTATCAAGAATGCGCATCATCAGTAGTGAGTTCTGAAAATGGCAAATGAATGTTTTAATGTAAGCAATACTATTGGAATAGGCTTCAGTGGGGATGAGGGGTAATGTGATGACGTGTTTAGTACTCCTCCTCGTCGGAGTCGCTAGGGGGCGCGCGAATGTTGTAGGTGACCTCGGAACACACGGCGCGGCGGACGCACACGGCCAGGCGGTTGGAGCGTAGATGCGCGCGCGCACGGCTCTTGTCGCCGTTGTAGATCCTCAGCGCCATGATTATCTGAGTAACAAAACATGATCCATATTAAATATTAACAATAGAACTGTACAAGTATTATTATCTGACTGCCAATTTAACCTGTAGCGTTTTGATTGTTTATTAGTATTAATTTATTATATATAAATACGAATTAATTATTTGCGCCTGTTCACGAGAATTATTAACACGCAATCAATTCGTTCATCTCACCTCCTTTCTGTAATACGCTTCGCCCTCGAGTTCGACTACATCTTGTTCAGTGAATAGATCGGTGTCCAACACATACATGTTCTGAGAGAGCGCTGTAACAAAAACGGTATAATGAACAAGATATTCATGAAATATGTACGTTAATACCTAAAAGTGGGTTTAATTACACGAATATTTTTAATTACAATGAACTATACACAGTCTCTCTGTATTGTATACTTATGTAGATAGCGATATGCTTGACACTTATTAAATTTTTAGGTACATTTATTTATTAATGTACACAAACAAATTTGAAGTAAAAATAGAATGAAATGAGATCTGAATCAAGGTACTGCCTATGTCTAAGGAAATCCCTTCCAGCAGGCCTATGACCTGAAAAGCCGTTATCTAAAACAGTAGTGAAGTAATAAAATAATAATTGTATAATAAAAATAATTAATTTGTGGAATTTTCTGCTAAGTTTAGGATGTGACAACAGTGATGGATATATACCTAAGAAACAATTTAAGTAATTTAGAAGGATAGAGAAATTTGGCACTCGGTTGTCTCTGCCTACATCGTAACGGACCTGACCTGATGATATAATAAGAATAAAGAACTACATAGATTATAGGTTCAAACAAAGGTCTCAAGATAGCTTACAGATATTGGGGTTCCTTTGCGCTGCGGTTCTAAAAGCGCGCGGTTGACCGGCATGGTGGCGTCTGGGCGACGCTGAAAATTGAGAGGAATAGTTTAGATTTATCCAATTGATATGAACATTCTGTGATTTTCTCGAAAAAGTTGGTAATATTGATTAAACTAAGTGGAAAGGCGTGAGAACCACAAATGGATCTTTCTACACTGAGAACAGTCACTTCGGCGTGTTCATTCGTTGCTACTGCTAATCATTGAATTTTAAAGCATGTTATTTACGTGTCCGCTAAATAAAGCTTTTCAAGCGCAATTGGTTAGGAAATAAAAACCTACAGTCGAAAATACCATTGAAATATATATAAAAAATGCATCAACTAATTCGATACAAGAATAATAGACAAGAATTACCTCGTGGACGTTGACTTGCCTCCGCACGTTCCGGCTCGGACACAGCTAGCGACAATGTATAGATATATAAGATTAACACGAAGTTTTTGTTCTTTTTTATATTAATTATAAATTGAGGGTAATAAAACTATAAATTCACAGATATTCTTTGAGGCAAATAATGTAATGTTACGAGTATACACTCATTTACTAAATACTAAAATGTTAAACAATTGAGTTTTAACATTTTATAATACTATTGCCTGTATGAGCTTTGATCCCTTTGCCTTCTTTACAATGTTGTAACAAAATTGATGCAGACAAATACGAGTACCTATATAGTTCCCTTACGTGCGTTTTCACTGTAGTTGTTATTTGTCTATATTCATTTCATATATTATTGTAAGACAAGTTATTACTAGATGTTATGTTAGTAAGTAATAACATTGAATATGTCGTTATAAATCATCCATCTTTTTGATAATCGCTGTTGCCTGATTTTGACGGTAATTAAGTAATAAGGCTGAATAAGTATTAAGTACTTGAGAAACTAAGCGAAACTGAAAGGATTGTACTTTCACTAACTATACGAGTATGCTATTGTTTTATTACAGAAATATATAGTAATATAATAGTAGAGTTCAAAAAATAAAGCTTTACTTTATTACAAACGAATTAAGTCAAGAAGTGGGAACAAAACTGTTACCAGTGTCAAATCGGCTTCGCCGCGATTGGCGCCCAGAAGTAGGCTCCCGGTCTAGAAACAAGGACAGATAATAATGTATAAATTGTATTGTAGTAACAAAGTGATGTTCACAATTAAAGCCGTTCGTTACCTCGATCACGTAACAAAGATTTTTCCTTGCTCAATATTCTTGTCTGTTTGTCTGTTTGAACAACCGTTTTCACAGCAAAATCGTAGGTACCACAACGTCGGCGAGTTGGAAAAATGAGTGCGCTTGGAACAATCACGTTACCGTCGATAATTGCGAACAGTTAGTGCGTTATGTGTTATGGATGTGAACATGATTAGTGGACACGTCAGCATTGAAAGCGTTTCATCTCACCCGAGGATATCGTACAACCATATTGCGTAAACAGTAAATACAGACAATGTGGCAGCAATATTATCAGTATGCATAAGCAAGTTGGAAATAAGAAAAGGTTTAAACATGAAAGGTTTAAACATGAAAGGTTTAAACGTGAAATATTAATTATGGTGCTCTCTGCCTGCACCGCAAGGGTTTTGGCGTAAAAATATGTATGAAACATAGGCGGGTGGGTGGCATGGAAAAATAAAAAAAACACTTTTATTTGTACAACATATATTTGTTGGTATAAATAGGGGTTTACATTGCAATTATATTTATAATATGCAATAAATATAGGAAATGTAACGCGTGTCCATTTGAGTACTTACGGAGCGCGCCCGTCGCCGTACCCGACGACAGCCGTCAACGAGGCACGCACTGAACCATAAACGCAACTAACAATATGCGCGCCTCCAACCTTGCGAGCGAACTAATTGATCTATACGAACAGAACAAGTAAAATAATAATTGTTAGGAAGCACCTAACTGTGCATTGTATACAACCATGTTACCTAAGGAAAGAATGAGTGACATCGATACTAATCTAGATACACTTCAACCCTCGCGAATATTTGGGGGTGTATATTGTTGAGTTGCCTATAAGCAATTTACAAACAAAAAGAAGCTTTTGCATGTGGGACATAAACATCTTCCCAAAATAGGTAAAGTGATCTTGGTCATTCAATTTTAAATTTCCTTGCCTAAGCAATCGTGTACATTTCTAAAAACATCAATAAAGTATAATTGATACATAAAACATTGAACACTTACGGAATACTTGTTCCATGACGGCGTCCCCGAAATTTTGCCCGACCCTCCCCAAGGCAATGCGAGCTCCCTCCAATGCGTTTTAAATTTAAAAACATTATTTTATATAATTTTTATTTCTTTAAAAACAGAATCAGAGACAGCGCAATCTCATGCCAGTAGCCACGTTTAGTTCTGATGCACTTTTTACGGTATCGAAGTTTACTGAGCATCACAATGCCACTTTATCGCAACATATCGACAGTACCTACGTTTATCCAGCGATGCATCTATTACTCAAATGCATTTAAAAATAACAACAAATACAATACAGTAATATTATATTAACAGCTAAAAAAGCAATTACGTCTATTTACGAATATATAACAACGAAAATATAAGAATACTTACTTAACATTTCGCGTACTGGAGCTAGGCGTGCCCTCATAGGGTCCACTACGTAGCGCGGAGGCCGAACGACTATCAATGGGTAACAATAGTCGTACTTCAATAATGGCTGACTTTTCAAACAATTCATTTGCCAAATGTCATATGCAATAATGCGAAAGTGTACTTCTATAAAGTTATACTCAGTTTAAGATTACCTTAAGAGCAATTATAGTGTCAAAAGGTTCTTCTCTAATATTTACCGTTAATTGGAAGCACCGCTTGTAATGGCACCTGCGGTTCTACGACACGGTTTACATTGCGGCCAACCCTCGGTTCATCTAGATAAGTATGGGTTTGATTAAATATTTTATAAAACGGAACGCGACTTTAATTTACTTTATTCGTACGTCGTATTTAAATAATAGCTAACTTTAAACAACTCGTAACTTCACGCATGTAAGCTTCAAAGGGGTAGGTAGAGGAGTGCAGCACACTCCCACGTTTCACCAGTTACTTTTAAGTCCCGTGAAATACGTGGTGAGCCTATTGCCATACACCGGTCGCAAATCCAAACTCCGAGTCACTATTAAATATTCTAAGTTAGAAAAATCCAATAGTACCTGACCTAGGATTTTAGCCCAGGACCTTCCGATCAAGTCACGCTTGAAACCACTCGACCAACGGGTAGTCACTTTAAACAACTCATTGACCAAATACTAATTTTTTGAAAATAAATTTGAAGAGCTTATTTATTTCTCATTTATAAATGAAAAGATGCGAAAATGTACTTGTGTGAGGCTATACTCAATTTAAGGTTACTTTACCTAAGTGCAGTTATAAAATGTCAAAGGTTCTCTTTTTATATTTACCGTTAATTGGAAGCATCGCTCGCAATTGCACTTGCGGTTCTATGACACGGTTAACATCGCGGCTAACGGCCGGTTCATCTAGATAAGTATGAATTCAATTACATATTTTATAAAACGGAACGCGACTTTATTTTACATTAATCGTACGTCTTACTTAAATAATGACAAACTATGTATAGGATTTTACAATAGGGACGGGTTGATTTTGACAGTTCTTTGATATATTGTTTCTTTTACTTTCTGTTAAAATATCGTTTTTTAATCAGTCACTAAAGACAAATCATCATGGCAAGTTACAGCGTCGAGCAGCACGCGCAAATGATAAAACTTTATTATCAAAATGGGTGTTCTCTAGTAGCAACGTTTTTTTGGGGTACATGGTCGTCCTTCCAAGTCGACTATTCAACGTTTGGTGGCCAAATTCGAGTCCACTGGCTCAGTGAACAATCAGCCAACACCCGTACGTCAAAGAAACGCAACATCTGCAGAAAACATCGCCGCTATTCGTGAGAGTGTGCAACAGAATCCGATGCAGTCAATTCCGCGTCGCTCACAAGAACTTGGCCTGTCGCAGACCACAACATGACGAATTTTGCATCGTGATTTGGGCCTGCACCCATACAAAATTGAACTGACCCAGAAGCTGAAACCAAACGATCATAGGCAGCGTCATTCCTTCTATCTACCCGCCCTTAATGGAAAACCCTATATTATTGACAGTCTCTGGCGCACCCTTATTTTGAGTATCGTGTTATATTTGGGTTCCTTCTGTTTTGATTTTAGCTTTGATTGTAGACACATATTGCCTCTTTTTCTTGGACACTATTATTTCCTCACTTTAAACTATTGATTAGTATATAAATGAGTAGTTTTTTGCTTATTAATAGGATAAGTTTGATCGACGAAGTTAATCCATTTACTCTTTCTGAAGATAATTTGTAAACAATTTCCTCTTACCATTTCTTCAAAGAAATGGTACACCAAGATGATGCAAATCAAACACGATATGATTGCTGATCCGTGAGGAGAATAATGTTACATAAACTACCAGCGGAACTATATGATTGTCAGATGATTACGCTAAAATTATATTTCAAGTTGCTTTCCTCTTGGGGTTATTTCTTTACAGAAGCTTGTTAAATTGTTTATAGCTCTATTTAGATCAAAGGTATATATTATTTTCTTAGATCGTCTTTGAACAATGTTTTTAAAAGCCTCGTCATATATTGTTTAAAACCGATAGGTATATCATACTTTGTTAAGTCATGTTAATATCAATTTCTATTAAAAACGATTTATTCTTTTGCATTTTCATTACTTTTTTTGTTTCAAATCTAATTAGTTTTTTTTAGTAACACGTTTTAAATTAATTTTTATGTAACACATCAGTATTTGCGTGAATATGTTAAAACTTGGTCGGCAAAGCTTTGAAATACGATAATATGAGGATATTCACAATTCACCTAATTATATCGGGGGGTTTAGTCTGGAACGATATTAATATCTTTATCACACACTTTTTTAACCGAACATATATTGATTCGAAAAATCCTGTTATTGTGTTTATCATGTCGTGTTATAGTAATAATTCTATGACTTTACTTCTAAGCAACCCATTTAGTTGTAGTATAATTAGGGGGCAATTGTGTAACGTGGCTATCTTATCGAAACGGAAAGGCCAGCGCAAATCGTAGCGTCGAACTTCCGAGCAGTCAATAACGAACTGATGTTACCATTATTGCCACTTACCATAAACAATACATATCATTTATTAAAAGTAATTTGATTGACGTTACGATATACGGCGACCTTAAAAGTTATCAGTGTGGAGGAGGAGACAATGGACAAAGTAGGCATTTTGTTGAAGAAAAATGTTCCTCAATTTTATAGTACATTATGATCAGAATACTGAACTCCATAGTTCACATTCGGAGTCAAGGTACGTAGGTAGCTCCTTGGATCTTGAAGTATAATTGTAGTCAATAGAACTTGTAACATTTTAAAATTAGCTGAAATGTTCGAGAACAGACCAGTACAAGCGAAGTTCAAACAATGTAATTTTGATAATAGCGTTCGTCGTTGTAATACTTACGTTGCGGACGAGTGTTGCTGTGCTCTCTGTTTGAGCCCACAACCGTACTGTGCGCACTTGGCAGAGGATATCCTAGTTTGTTAATCCTATCCGCACTGGGGTCGCGTTGAAATGTCGTGTAGATCGTTTGCTACAGTAATGGTTGTACTGCCTATATCTAACACGACACGAGTGCTGTATTTTAGGTTCACTGCAACAAGCATTATAAGCTGTAGAATTAGTTCCATCTACACATGTTTGAATACCCGTTAGCAATGATTTAAAAGCACATATACTTTAGTTTTAATATTCGTTTAAAAAATAACGTTTTTAATGTGATTAGATAGGTACAATGAAGTTATTTTTCGAATACTCGCGGTGTTACTAAAGTTAGTTTATGAGATTGTACCACTAATTTTGTTTACTGCCACCATGAAAGGCAATTAGACTTTCATAGCTACGGTGTTAAACTTAATGTTGTATTTTCTATTTATGCACACTCATTGCAGTAGAATTGCATAGAAAACGAAAGTCGTTATAGAAAGTGCAAGTGTACGCTATTATGGTCAATTTAACCGCAAGTTTTACTTGCCACAGAAGAAAGACAGCGCGAAAGCATAATGAAGTAATCTCTATTGGATTTACAGAAAGCTCGCTAGAAGTGGACTTGCTCGTATGAAGTAAAAACTAATTTATTCAATTGTTTTTTTATTTACATAAGTGATAACATTGAAGGAACTCAAATGAATTAGATTGTGCGCAGCAAGGAGTATATATACATTGTAAAATAGCAATATTCTTGCTATAATGGATGAACTGTACCCATTTTACCATTTTAATAAGAACCTAATTCAAGCATCAGGTACTGTTTCCTTGGAAAATGTTCCATGTACCATGTCTAAACCTTTATTTTCCTGGTCTTCTGTTGGACACGGTCCTCCTGTCAGAATGAGAGGATTGAGGTCCATATAGAAACCATTAACTTTTTTCAAATATTGTCTTGACCCGAAACTCATATAACTTCCCTGTATAAGACTTCCTAATAACAATTGTAAATGTACATACAGATGAGTCATAACTCTACTAAATTAATGTAGCAATAAATGTCATGTTCTACCGCGGCCGCGTGGAACTAAAGCTCAATTTTAGTACTGTATTGTTTTGTTGTGTCGTTTCCCATCGTTTTTTGTGCAATTGTTACTCAGTTTTACATACTTTATAGCTACTTTTCTCTTGTTGATAGTAGAGAGAATAATCAACACGTTGCCATTTTAGCTGTAATAATAGTGGGCCTTGTAATATAGTTTTGTTCTGAATTTGAAAGATCGTGTTTTGACGTCGAGCTGCTTACGGGTAACACGGTCAGTAAGTGTTCATATTCATAAATATCGATTCGTACCAAAATCTTGATGTTAATTTACTATGAATAATAAAGTTCTACTAAAACATCAATAAAATGACTAAAATAACGAAACTTGAAAATTGGGCTATTACGAGTACAAAGTGAGGTTAAACAGAACTAAAAAGCAATTTCTGTTCTGTCAGTCAAATCAAAAATAAATTGTTTCAGTACACAGTACATGTAAGCGCAGAACTACTGCTGATTTCGATGTATTTTGATCACGCTTAAGTATTCTGTATTTGCCCGTCCTAATACTGGCAAGCTTGTGTACGCGCTCAACATTTGTGAAACGTTAGCAGAAAAGGCTTCGAATAATTAAAACCCTACATACGACGTACAAAATTATTTTAAAAGTCTAACGTTTTAATTGCATTCTCATTTTCTGTTCTCTTTTGTACTGTTGTAATTTAAATGTTGAATAGAGATTTATTATATAGCAATTTTAGCAAAGCAAAGCGGTAAGTAAAATTTATATCAGGTGATATTTCATTTTTAATCTTAATTCTATCGCAATACGTACATATATATGGAACATCACGGTTATTCCCCGAACAGGTAGACAGAACAATGTAGAACACATCCACGTTTCACCAGTTACGTTTTTATCGTAATATGTTTTTCTAAACATATTCAAAGTGAGGATACTAATGTAAATCGTATTTACTAAACGGCCTTTCAAGTGGCGATGACATCTCGTCAATGGTTCCAACCACTGCGGCCACCCGGGCGACTGGGTCATGAGCGCAGTTAGTGACCATTTGTCAACGAAACTTACTCATTTAAAGCCATTTCTAACTCTGATTTAGAACTTTGCTTATTCACGCGCGATTTATGTAAATCTTAATGATAATTTTTACTTGATTGTAACGATTACTACATATTATAATACAAGGAGTAATTTGGCAACGAAAGACAGTGATAGCCCTGTGATTTACAGTTAAGCCTCCCATTAATTTAGGCTTGGTTTCAAATCATGATGCGCACTCCTTTATAAAAAAACGCTTTTTAGTACTAAATATTATAAACAGCAAAAGGAAACATCTTAGGGAAACTGGCAAACCTTAGAGTTCTCCAGAACGTTCCAGAAGCTTGTACCATACCACATTTTGCCAACATGGCATACTATGGCTTGAAGGAGGTCGTGTCCAGCAATAGAACGATAAAAGAGCGGATGTTGATGATAATGCTTGAGCAATCTTATAGTGATATAATTATACTGCTGTAGAAAAGTGCCTAATGTTAAAGGCAAAGGACCTAATTAGTCATGAAAGGTACCAGCAAATGAAGGAACATTACGTTTCTTAAATATGTTTTTGTTATACAGGTACATATACATATTAATTCGAATAACAAAGTGGTTGTTTATTTACTGGCTTACTATAAAAATAATATGTACTAGATAAATGGACATCAGTTGTATGAAAAGTTTAAATAACCGTCAAGTGAACGGTCAAGTTCACCGAACACCATTTGGAGCTTGTCGTGTAACAAACAGCTTGTGACATATGGACAACCAGACGCATGAGTCACGCTGTTCAGTTGATCTATTTTATTTGTTCTCGCACACCAGATGCGTTTCGTCCCTGACTCTTAACATTAATGGGATAGATAGGTCATGGGACATAAAATGAGGTATATCCCAAATTGTAAAACAGGAATATTTGATATACTTGTGTTATTTGCAACGATCTCCGATGTGTAACTTACAAAACTAATGTATTTATACGTTTGTTCCATCTCGTCAAGAGGAATTTATTAAGAATTAATGTATCTATAAAAGTCAAATAAAGAACGAAAACCTCAGTATAATAACGGTTGTGACCGTTTGTTGGATTTCGCATGTAGAGGTAACAATGTTAAAGCAGTGCAGTGAAATGAGCTCTGGTGCTCTGAGGGCGACTGCCTTATGATGACATGATTGAAATTAATTCCTATAGTCCCAAAGTGGATTACTTCTCATGAATCGTGGTTATTTGCTTATTACCAAGGAATAGAGGTGTGAGGATACCTCTACTTCTACTTCTACAAAGAAAAAAAATCTTTCAGTAAGAAGTGACTTTTCTTGTTATTCTCTGTCGATTGTTGTTACCGTATTATATTTAATGGCTCGGGACGCACCTTGGTTAAGATGACCGAAGTCTTGACACAGCCCACCAGTTCATTGTATGGGAATTAGCTGCGCGTAGGTGATACTGTTAGCCTCGAAAATTGCGGTGCATATCAAGTGCAGCCAAGTCGAACAAGTTGTATGAATTTTAAAAGCTAGCAATAAAAGAATTTGTGTTTCTTAATTGTTTTGAAACAATTTATTAGCAAGGCTTACGTGTAGTGCGATCACTATATTAACGTATTCGATGTTAGTAATAAAATCCCATGACGTTGCAGTTGACATCAGTAGAGGTCAAGTTCGACATAAGTTGAGTACACAGACAAAGCAGTCTTGTGTTTAAATACCTACATGTTTTGTACCACTCTAGTATAATGAACATTATTTAATTCGAATTACCCTAATTTTATTAAAAAATGGTTTAGTCATATATTTACGTGGATTGCATTTCTTTTTGAGCTATATCCAAGGCGCTATTCGTTGGATCCTTAATAATGTTTTATTATCTCACGTTTAATTTCAAAAAGTAACACAAAAAAGGTGTGAACCAGAATGTGGTAGAACTATGATGCACGGTCTCAGTGAAAGTTTCGCGCGGATTTTATATAGGAAAGAATCAGTAGACAATCGCCATACATTTTCAAAGATAGTAATATCGTCGAATAATTCCATACGCAGCTATCTGATTCTTAACCAGACGACCGAGAAATTTCATAAATCATTCTCTAAATACGTATTATGACAGATAATTTATGCTCAGATCTTTAAAAGCCACACTAGTCCCGCCAATATTTGTTCTCGCCAATTAATATAATACCAGATGGCACTACTCATTTCGTGGGACATAAAACGTAACTGATGAAACGTGGAAGTGTACTACACTCCTCTGCCTATGCCTCTCTTTTACGGGCGTGATGTTACTTTGTCACTAATGACAAACGTCTGATGTCTATATTAGTGTTACGTTTTTACCAAATGGTTAATGTGTTATTACTATATTACTGACACGTTGTAACCAAATGGCTAACTCCTGATGACTGTATATCGATAATAGGAACCTCAGTTCCTGAACCACTTAATTTCAACCGGAGAACGAATATCAGATCAAGTTATGTGGCGCTGTGGTGACAAACGGCTGGAGCAGCGGCGCTGGCCGGCACGACATTATTTGCGTCAAATGACGTGTACCGATCACATCTGTTCTGCTGTACCGTATTAGGGCCTAAATGATATATCGGCAAATGGGGTTTAAATTACATCTTCTCTTGTTTTTAATGGTTTCGCAATACAAACATAACATACTATAACCCCTTTGTTTTTTACCCTCATAGGGTAGATAGGTGTGTGTAGAACACATACACGTTTCACCGGTTATTATACATCCCGCCTTCGAATAGTGGGTGAGCTTCAATTAGCTCCATACACGGGGCACAAATCCAAACTCCGAGCTCCTACTTAGATTCATCGAGTTAGTAAAACCCGATAAAACTTTGCCCGTCCGGGAAATCGAACCCAAGACCTATTGATTAGCAATCCCGGTTGCAACCACTAGACTATCAAGGCAATTGCTTCCCTCAGTTAATTGACCTAGTACCTATCAATTGCTTACGTAACTCGTTAACAACTTTATATGAGGGGAAAAATTGAAATATTTTGTTAATAATGTTCCAAATATAAAAGTTAGCTTACAGCGACATTCTAATTCACATACATTCATCCTCGACGATTTGAAACAATGGGTCATTCAAAATGTAATTACACGGTTTAATCATAATATAAAGCTATCTATTAATGATGTCTCATTTAACTTCATGTAGCTTTTTCAAATAACAGATCATTCACATTTACATTGAAATTTATAGGCATTTATTAATTTGTTTTCGCCACCGTAAGTTTATCGTCGATCTTGTTCTGTAAAACATTCCTCTTTACATGGATAGATTGGGACGCAAAGCTTAGCGAACGTTTGCTAAAACACGTAGGCGTGTAATGGACGATACTTTACCGATATTTTCATAGAAAGTTACGATTATTCGAATTTGGCGTGTTGTAATCGTAGTTACCGGTGATCTGAAGATTACTTTCATTGCGGTCAGTTTAATTAATTCAGACTTGTCAATGACCTACACAAAGTAATAATGCAATGGTCGTCACTAATGATAACTAATTTTAAATTATAACTTTGAAAATTTCTTGTCCTTACAATTCATGTTAAAATTATAATGTCTTTGTAAATATATTGTCTTTACAATTCGTATTTATTTTCATACAGTCGAATTTCACCGTAAAGGTTATATCTGTTTTAATTTGCAAAAGGGCAATATTAACGTCATAGCTCCACCACCACGCACCGCGCCTGAGCAATGTAACTAAATGTGTCTTCGTCATAACCATTAACAAAGCCGCAGGCGGAATGTGTCTCATAACAAAAATACTGAAATGTATCATATAATAATGTTAAACACAATTTAAAATTATTATATGTTATATACATTTTAGTATTCACTTGACTATTTGCTATAAAACCCGCTTCAAAGAGTTGATGAAGTTCGTGATCTAGGCGATATTATTGATAGCAAATTGACTTTTAAATCTCATATAGTCACAGTAGTAAAAAAATCGGCTAAAATGTTTGGGTTCTTGAGAAGGAATACTAAAGGCTTTATGTCTACTAAAACCAAAATTATCCTATATAACTCACTTGTTCGCAGCCAACTAGAGTTTGCGACAGTGATTTGGAATCCCCAATATGTTACATACTCACAGCGAATTGAGAGTATACAGCGAACATTTACTAGGCACTTGGCATTTCATTCCTCTGGCATTTATCATCGTTCAACTTACGATGCTCGACTAAAACACTTTAATATGATGTCACTCAAAAATCGTCGCAAATTGATAAGTATCATGTTTCTTAAAAAACTTATTTCTGGTCACTTAGAATGTCACCATTTACTTTATAGTATAAATATCAATGTTCCCCACCATTATCCACGGCAACCTATCACCAAAATATTTCATATACCATCAAGTAAAACTAACCTTTTCAAAAATTCAACCCTACCAAGAATTTGTGCGGAATACAACCAAGCATGTGCATTAG
>DWJK01001008.1:0-18557 GCA_018248815.1 Croniades pieria auraria | reverse complement strand
ACATTTGGATTCAAGACAACATTTTCGTGTTAAGGATGACAATATTATTGAGTCGAGAAAGGTAATTACTTTCGCGAAAGAAGAAAATGCCAAGGCAGATACACCTTCCATAAATAATAAATTGGAAGTAATGAATACAGATAGAAATTCGATAAAAGTCATTATGGCAACCAAAGACATATCTATTGAAAATAAAACAAAAAATCACCTTTCGACGAAGATTGACTTTAACGAAAATAAGAATATATTTCAGTCCAATAATAAGCAAGAG
The DNA here is from genome assembly GCA_018248815.1 of Croniades pieria auraria. Classification (NCBI taxonomy): domain Eukaryota; kingdom Metazoa; phylum Arthropoda; class Insecta; order Lepidoptera; family Hesperiidae; genus Croniades; species Croniades pieria. Next base: position 18,286 of record DWJK01001008.1, on the reverse strand, counting down.
ACCAATTTTTGGGGAAGTACTTATAATGTAGTTATGAATACGTCTTCAGGAAACCGAGAGAGGGGTATATCTAGTTACACCAGAAATGTTTTAGATACATTAAATGAACCAAAAAAAATTGGTACGGAACACGATACAGCATGGTACAAATTATTTTCGGTTTTAAGTTACAGGAACGAATCGAGTACAAAACTAAATATTTCAAGATCTAATTTTACCTCTTCAATAAGATCTTCATTAATGGATAATACCTCTTTAAAATATACAACAATAAAAATGAGGACAGTTAAATCTACAACTGAGATTACACCCGTTTACAGAAAACTTAAAGAACATAAGAGTAACGTAGAATATACAACGTTAAAACAATACATAGTTCAGATGCAACGAGCCATAAACAACACGATATCGTTACTCAATAACGGAAAAGACGGAAATCAGAATTTAAATAATAAAAACAAATCTGTACAACATTTTGCGAAAATTCAAATCCAGCCAGTAAATAGAAAAAGCTCATCGTTACCGACAACATTTGATTACAATTACTTTATAAGAACTGCAAATACCAATATTGCTAAGGAAGGGACAAAGTATAATAGATCTTCTTTCCATGTACAATATAAACCTATAACGATAAGAAAAGAAGTGAGGATAACAGTTGCTCCTTCAGAAAATTCTAATAACTTTAAATTTGACATACATGCCAATTCTACTATACCTACTACCACTACAACTACTACCATTGCGCAAGGTGTTCATGACATTCAAACATTACCATATAATAATCAAAGGAAAATTATTTCACTAAGTACTCAAAATAATCAGATACCTATAAAACATATAACTGTGAAAATAGCTCAGAAAATTGATAATAAAACCGCTTTTTCATATGATTCTGTAGACACTAGACAGGGTTTACCTGAAGCAAACACAATTCGTCAAAATACTCTTCATAAAAAAGAAACAGTTATGAGTCAAGAAGTTAAGAAACAGTACACGCATCACATTCATACAGCTGTAATGAAACATATTATGCCAATTTCTACTCGTTTAAATACTGCTGTAAAAACGACCGAGCAAATACGATTCAACGATTCCATTTACGTCACTTCTACTTCAAGGCCAAATGATCTCTACTTTAGTGCACTTGAAGATCAACGTTCAGATTTAATCACAACAATAAAACACTCATTGAGAAATCAGTCATGGCTCAAAAACCCCGCTTATGACATTTTTACCCATAAATATACAAATTCGGACCGATCAAAAATAACATATATTGGAAGGAACTTTAAAGATCTCAAGTACAAAATGTACACTTTCCAAAATACCCAGCTATCTCCAGAAACAATGAGTAATAAGTGGACAGATAAAAGTTTGACCACTCCATATACAGTTTCAATCTCAAGAAGACTGAAGTATCAAACGGGACTCAATCATTCTCACTATACTATTTCTAATCCTCAACATTTTAACATAAATAAGAAAACAACAGTTGACCAGATGATAGTCAATAGTTCCGAGTTCACAACTGTTGCACTGTCGCTGTATGCGGACAAAGTTCAGCAATCACTAGATGGTATGAGAAGACATGATGATCCTCTAGATACACCGGCTACTGCTCCAATTGTGAATTTAATAACAAAAACCATGGATGATCAAGCGAGGTTAACTAATCATGTGTATAATATTCCTACAATCGCTTATACTACAGAAAATACTTTAACAACCCCTGTAAAACGCGTGTTAACAACAAACAATGAACATAGTAGCCATAGAATAAGTTTAAACTATAATGAAAAACCAAACAACAATACGAAAGATCGTAAAAAACAACATTCAAAAATTAATGACTACAGGGATAAATATATTTTAGCATTAATATCTATACCAGTAGCTACAACTACATCCACAAATTTTAAAAACACTGCAAAAGTTTTTAAATCAACTTCACATTCAAAAGACAATATAGATGAAAACTTGTTCATAAATGAACATGTCTTAAATCAAAGCACTTACAAATCAATCAAAGCAAATGGGTCGCATAGACTATTTGTAACTAATGAAATCGATTCAATTAAAATCATTCCAAAGCGGCTTAAAACAAAATTCAATTCTACCGAAAAAATTGTTTCTGTACTTAAGAATACTTCAAATATTTTGCTTGATAACTCTGTCAACGTGTATCCAATAAAATCCCGCCAGTTGTATTTGAATCAAAGCAATACTACGCCTTACTTTGTATCATTACATATTTTTAATTTACCCCAAAATAATACTGAGAATGTGACAAAAAGTAATGTAACAAAACACCCTGTCTATGGGGAAAGAAGAGGAAACATTACCTTAACAGGCAACACTAAGTTCAAAAGTTCTGCAATTAATATCAATAGAACTAAAGAATCTACTACAATAAGTTATGAGCCTTCGTTGTTTAATACAAAAACAATAACAAAAGATAATGCAAAAAGTATAATGTCTCCAGTACAAATTATACTACCCAGATCAGAAAAATCAGTTAAACAAAACAAAAATAGAATAACTAATATTGTAGATAACAGGACTACATCAAAATACTTATATCCTCAAGCGATTCCAGCCTTCCAACAAAAATTAAACAGACCGGTTAATATGCAATACCTTGCAGAAAATAATTTACCAATACAAATACATAATGGGATAATAAATTATACAACATTTACATTTAATATAGATGAAACAGGAACTTTAATAAATGAAAATAATAGATCAGATGGGATTAAAGAAAATTTGAAATATCAGATGTCAACACTGAATCAAACAATTATTAAGGCAAAAGGTTATCTAAACAATCATGTAACACTAGGTGACATGCGGTCTAAAGCTATATTTAATCAGTTAGACAATTTACCTAATAAGTCAAAAATTAATAAAGAAATAGCAAACACTGGCAAACATACAACATCATATAAAGTAAACAAATTCAAGATTGACAATTCCTCTATTTATTTAAGAAAAGAGCAGCAGAGCCTTGGACCGTCTAGTAACACTGCAACAGTACGAGTTATCAAAACAACTACCGTACCTGTGACTGAACTAACAAAAAGTATATTGCGTTTCATAAAATTACCATCAAGTACAAGTAAATTTACGACGAAGACGTTAATAAAAACTTCGTATAAAATGGATAGTCGCAGAAGAAATAGAATTAAAAATAAAACACGGAAAACGACGCTAACTTCGTCTCTTATGCAAAGAAACACTTCGAAATCAAGCATGTCTACAAAGGAGAGGAAATTAGTCGATGTATCTACCAACAATTATTCTAATAACCGATCAAGTTTGAAGCAAAATCTAAATTTAAATGACAGTAACGCAGTACATATTATAATAAATGTAAGAAAAGAGAAGAATCATTATAACAAAACAAATATAACTACAAATAATTTACCGTCTCTGATGTTAAAGAGTGCACCACAGGTACCGAACACAGCCAATCCTTACTTTAATATCAAGAATAGCGCAAACACTCAGCAAGATAAAAATGTGGATAATAATGTTAAGAATTTCAAAACTGAAACATTTAAAAGTCTTTATACAGTGACGTTATATGAAAGCAATACAGTTAGGGTAAAAAGTAATAAGAGTTTTCATATGCGGAATATAACTGAGAGAATTAAAAATAACTTATCCACAAAATACAATTTACAAACAGGAAGTAAAGTAACATCTGAATTTAACAATAAAAAAGGTTCACCAGCTTTTATTGAGAAATTTAAGCAACTAAAGTTTGCCGCAAGTACGCAACAAAACAATCTTAAAGAATTGCAAACTCCTAACAGGAGCTACTTAAATAAAGAAAAACTTAATCTTCAAGACCCACTTGTTCATATCTTATATAAGGCTCCTGAATTTAAATTAGAAAATTATGTTACTTTGTTAAATTATTACAAACGTACCGAATATTTAAAAAAGCGTTTCAAAAATACAACGCAATTCCAGCCAGTGATAAGTATAGGCAGTTTGAATAAAACTAAATATGAAGATAAATATTATCTTGGGTCTGTAAGTAATTCTGGTATTAACAGTTTAAAATCTACACAATCAGAAATCAGTCAAAGAACGGAAAAAATAAACACATTTATTATCCTTTATGATACTGCATATTCTAGCAGTCCTTTATATGACCCGCATGCAGATACTGGCTCAACAATCCCATTTCGGACATTTAAATATCCTTTTACACCGAACACAAGAACTAAAATTTTATCAAGCCTCCCCTATTTCGGATACTTTAAGAATAATTCTGTCGAAACCCACTTTGAAAGCCAGTTGGAAAAAAATATTTTGAAAAATAGTACTGCTGAGAAAACGTTGATACATATGAATAAAAGAGACAAAATGTTTGCTCACACAAAGCAACTGTACAATATCAGCGAAAGAATTCCTACTGCCTCGTCACTTTATTCGTCTATTAAGAAAACAGAAGTAAAAACAAAAGAATTTACAACTGAAAAGGAAGACCTTTTGAAGCAACTTGTAAAATGGCACAACAGTAATAGCAGTACTGATTTAAGCCACCACATAAGTCTGCTAGTTACTCCAATAATAACAAAATCTATAGAATCATCTACTTTGATAATGAGGAAAACCCCTATAAATTATAACAGGATTAGAAATATCTCATTATCTCCAGAGCACGATGAACACAATGCTACTACATCTTATTATAAATTGATGACGAGGTCCCCTAATTTATATAATATGGAAAATTATAATGATGTCACGTTATCATATAAATGGACAAAACCAATAACTACTGTTGCAGATACATTCAAAGAAACAAATAAATTATTTAATTTTAATAATCTTAACGTTTCGAAAAGAAAAGCGTTTATTAATCTTATAACTATTAAAGATACTAAAGTACCCACGGTTAGCCCAGATTACAATAATGTAAGAAAACTTCTAACAGAAGAAAAACCATACACCAAAATCCTATTAACATCGCTGCGGAAACCAGTAACAAAACCTATATTAAGTAATAAATCAAATACTCAAGAATCAGGATTAAAGACTTATGTGATAACACTAAATTCAACCAGAGATAAGAAATTTACTTCGACACTTTTTTCTACAAGTTTAAAAGCTACAACTAATAACAAACCAGCTGTAGAACCCTATAGTAATTATTCTACTGTTAAAACCATAAAATTGCTTTCAGATAATTTGTCTAAATCAGGTACAACCCTGAATACAATTGGAAACTATAAAAAGATATTAACAAAATCCGTATATAGTACAGTAGAGCTAGCAACAGTGGCGAGGTTAAACAGTCCTATCAATGATATTCGTATGATAAACAAAAAGGAAACAAAAATATTACAAGATCATAAAAAACTTACAAAAGGAGATAAAGATGTATCACAATCTACTGTATTGCCAAAAAATAAATATGAACCTGCATTGCTATCTACTGTAGTACAACAAAGAAAACTTACAAAGATAATAAAAATACATCATGGATATAATGGAACATTAGAATTACCTACTGAATACAAATATAGATCTTCAAGCTATGCACCAATAGGTTTAACCTTTAAAACCAGTAACCATGATAATATGAACATTTCGGACCAGAAATACCAATATCAGACAACTGGAACAGAGAAAGTACGTTTAGTTTCTACATTAAATAAAACAAACACTGTATTAAATACCAAAAAATTAAACAAAGTATTAGGAAAATTTGTGTCGGAAATTGTAAACATAAATAAGAATGAAAAACAAGAACTTCATCCTGGGAAGACATTCAGTGTTACTGATATTAACAAACACTTTGAAAATCCTAATCAAACATTTTCTAACCACACATTTGCAGAAACTTCTATTCATAAATTGATCTCTCCGTCGAATATAGATTATACAGAGGAAATTTTGAAAAACGGCTACCGTAAGCAAGTATCCATTATTAACACCACCACAATTAAAATGATTACAGAGCATAGCAATAGCAGTAATATTAATAGGATATACGATACGAATTTTTCTTCATCAAATAAACTAAATTTTATCAACAATAATTTACAAGAAACCACTAATTATTTCCAAAGGAATAATAGTAGCTTGTACAGAAATTTAAAGATATTAAAACATTTTAATCACTCGAGTCAACATTACATAAATACAGTACATGACATTGATGAGTCTAAGCGTGACTCTAAAAGTAATTTATTAAGAGCGAAGGATGTTAATGAGAAGTCAAAAAATCAACTTAATTTGCACCCTTATTACACAACTCTAAATATTAAAAACAATGTATTGAATTTTAAAAAATACAATGTCACAAAGCAAGTTAGTAATAGAATGGCAATAGAAACATTTAACTCGTCGGCAACGCCGAAGTTAAAAAGACTGAAAAAGATAAAAGTAATAAAGTACAACACATACACGCCTACAGAAAAAGATCCAGATATGGCCATGAAACGATTTACAGACAAAACAGACAAACACATACAAACAAAAACATCTTTTCTACTTAAAAAAAGCAGTGTCAAGAAGAACTTGCATAAGTATACATTTGATGTCGGTCATCCAATTACAAGGCATGCCATCACTAAAATAACAAAAATGCAAGTAATAACCGAAACAACACAAGTCCAAAATGACATATTGCGACAGAAAAAAGGAAAAAACCTAGAAAAAATAGATACTAAAATTTATCCTTTTATGAACCCATTTCAGAAAACAAATTTGTATCCTATTAAGATGATGCCATCACATTGGCAAAGAAAAGCAATGAAGAGAATAAAAACGGGACGTCAAAATACACATATCTTTTCACAAAAGAAATTGACTCCAAATAAAAACATACCTAAGGACTTAGCAGGGCTCCGTTATCAGCCTATTCAAAATGGCTTCTATTTAAGATCTGAACCAACCACATATGCGCCCCATTTTAAATTCGACGATGTCTATCGAAATACACCCACGAAAGGATATTTTAGAGCAAAACCGTTGGTTATAAGCAATAACGATTTTTACAAAGAAAACTTTCAGGGTCACCATAAAACTGGCTTTTCGTGGCGTGATAAAGTTACTTATGTGAAAGAAACCATTATACCACCTATAACTGAAGCATCGCATATAGGTGATGTTATAGAAAGACCACTATATTCCGAGCTTTCGCCAGCTTTGAAAAAACCCAAATTTTTACGGGATAGAATAGATTCAATAAGAAGTTATCTGAATACAGTAGATGTAGTGAATTCGCCAAGAAATTTTATAAAGAGCTACTTTATGAGTTCGCGTTCCGAAAACTCTGGGGATTTAGAAGATTCAAAATTTTATTTCCGAAACGAATGGGTAACTATGGAGACTTCGACCACCAGTTCAACACATAGCACCAAGCGGAGATTAAGACGAACCTTATTCTTTTTGAGTCCAACGGCGCCATTTAACAAATATTTTCTTTAACATTTAATTAAAAGATTAAACTGCATATTTTGTATCATTTCATTTTATGAACACTTCTAAATTATATTAATAAAAGCTCTAATAGTACTTTTAAAATATTTACATTTATATAATAAAAATGTATACATTGTAACAACTTTTTATTATCTAGGTAATGTTTCACAGGTAGTTAAAGAATTGTTAAATTTGCATATTATATGAAAATAGTTATACAGAATTTTCTAAGTAGCTATGACATGCACAGGTGACAGAGTGGTGGCTGGACGACATGTACCTCAAGGTCCGGCTGCCGCTGCCCATCAACTCTAACCCTGGCATGGTGTTCCCTAAGCGTCACTTCGCTAAGATGGATGAGGTTGCTGATTTAGGGGCGTTGTTTATCGATGACATGCTCGATTACAAGGAGATGCTGGACAGGTGCATATTACATAATTGTTTAGACAGTATAAAAACATAATATCATGTCTGTAATCCTCGAAGAGGAAGGCAGAGGATTGTACCACATTTCCACGTTTCACCAGGTACGTTTACGTTCCACCGTGGAATAGTTGGTGACCCTATTGCCACTGGGCACAAATTCAGAATGTGAGCCACTACTAGAAAATCAAAGTTAAAAATATTCAATAAAGCTGAACCGGGAATTGAACCCAGGACGGTGGGACTTAAAATGTATACTAAGACATTTCATAGATTCCATTAAAATTTATAAGGCACTGATTTGTGGAATGTTTTTGCGATGGTACGGAATCTACCATACTAACCACAGTTGCAACTAGATACAAATTTAAATTTTTCCAGGGGCGAATTACCTTTGGAAAGGGCTACAAGCCGCGAAAAGGGTCAGCCGTTGTGTATGGAGCAGTTCTATCGTCTTCTTGGAGTGTGTCGCATTCCTGAGGTTGGCAGAGACCGATTGGAGCTTCCCATGATGTCAAGCGAATCGGTCGAGCGCGAAGAACTGATTGTTGTGGCCTGCAGAAACTATGTTGGTTGACAAAAGTAGTAAATCTTCAGCTTAATATTTAAGATACATTAATCTATTTATACATAAATGTAGTGTCGCTGTTGCAAAGATCTATTTGGCTCAGTGGTTTCCCTGCTGCATTAGGAGTTAGGACTGATGCACACATTGGAATGATGAATATAGTTCTTTATTTAAGAAGCCGTAGTGTGGAACCGTGATAAATAAACATGTCGGTAATAATTTTATAGATAAATGAAAATAGCATTTATTAACATTATTTATTTATAAAACTAGTCATATTTTGCTGGATAATTTAAAGAAAATGGAAAGTAATTGGAACGTTATTATTGTTACTCGGATAGATAGGCTTTAGTTTTTACTTTATCTTCACAATAAGCCCTCACAAATGTCAAAGTATACACTGAAAGCTAATAATGACACCGTCTTTAAAGTCGACGCTCGTTCGAAGGGTCGTTCTGATTTAATGTGCCTCTGGCTGAGCTCAAACTTCGTTACTTATCGTCTCTATCCAAATGAGTCTATCCACTTAGGGCCTTGGATTTTATTACTGAGTTGAAATACCTAGGCGAAGTTTCTAGAAAGATTCCGTTTGATTAATTTTATGAATTATTGGAGAATCTTTTTGAACTGACTTTGAATATTAAGTAAGTCGTTGAGTCGAAGAATCATACGACCGTAAGGGCGGGCGCATTTAGTAGCAATTGAAGATTATAAAATCAATACTGTTCAGAATTGTTTTACACATATTGTTTTCAATAATAAATAAAACTCCAGTCTACAAAAAGGAATTAACCCAAGATATAGAGCGAAATGTTTGTTTCAGTTCTATCCCATACCCGTAAAAGCAGGAGACCGAGGCCGCCTTACTCCTGGGGAGATTCAAGGGCAGCTTCTCCATGCGATGGTCGATGCAGCTGGAGCGCCTCCTGCACCTAGGATTGGACTCCTAACTTCTATGAATCGAGATCAATGGGCCAGAGCTAGGGAACATCTTATTAAAGGCAAGGGTTTTTCAGCTTTGTTGACAGATTATGAAGATGGTATGGTATGGCGACGACAATGACGCTGCAGCATGAGACCAATAGACATGTATTTACATAATAATATTGGTTTAGGGGTATTTTGTTTAAATTATTTATTAGCTGGCGACATCATAAAAAAATCAGTGTTTTCAAATACTTCGGTGATCCACATAATTAAACTATAAAATATTTCAAATAGATGAGATGAATCGTATGAACATGGAACTGATCTCCCGCGCGTTGTGTATTCTCTGTCTGGACGAAGCTGGCGGTGACCGCGCTGACGCAGACCCTGATACAAACGGCATGTTGCGGGCGATGCACGGCGCTGGCACCCAACATCACTCCGCTAACCGCTGGTTCGACAAAACTGTGCAGGTAGTAATGTACACCTAAATATTGATCTATGATTCTGCTAAAATAATATTTCGCTCATGACTCAGATCATGCGAGATCAGAACGCGGCATTCAATTAATAGTAATATTTCATTTCTTTTTACTATTTTAAATGATGACAATAAATTCTTAAGACAATTTTGTTTACACATTGGAAATCGGAGAACTCCTGTACATGAACAGCTACAGAAATAGGTCACTATTTCACTAGACGGACAAGTCACCTGTTTTTAATAAGCTCACAACACGCTTGAAAAATATTTAATCAGGATTTTGGAACGTAATCTATTTCTTCTTGAACAGTTAATCATATCATCGGATGGAACTGTGGGCATGTGTTACGAGCATAGTGCAGCTGAAGGTGTGGCCGTCATCAGGCTGGCGGAAAGAGCCCTCGCCAGAGCTGAAGTGGCGGACAGACCAGCGCCTCCCCCAGCGTTGCTGCCAGCACCACAATCCATGAAGTGGAATCTTACTCCGGACGTGCATAGAACTATTGAACGAGCTGCTAGGGATTTTGACAGGTCCAAGCATTACAATTAAAAACGGTTTTTCTTTCAAAGCTTTAAAAAAGGTTCTAAACATAATCCCATCATCATCTTGACCGTTACCTTTTCTTAATACATTCTTATTTTGTCCATTGATCACAAATAACATTTCCGGTATCAATACCTAGTTACAGGTCTCTTGTATACCAGTTTGTTTAATTCTTCACAGAACGAGAATTGAAATCAAAATAATGTCTAAATGTACCAATTTTTTCCTCTTTCTCGCAGGCAAATATCTGACCTAGACTTCAAAGTGTACACTTACCGTGGCTATGGTCGCGAGTTCATGAAGTCCTGCCGCACCAGTCCCGATGTGTACATTCAGCTCGCGATGCAATATGCGTATTACAAGTAAGTTTATGGGTAAAGCATTATTCAATATCTCGTTAGAGAAACAAAATGATTTGAGTCATCACTACACTGCCGAGATGCTAAGCTTTTGTTATTTGCAATAATATAATGGAATGATTGGTAGGATGTACGGCTACCTGGTATCCACATACGAGTCAGCGTCTCTCCGGCGGTTCCGCAACGGCCGCGTGGACAATATTCGCTCAGCGCACGGCGCGGCACTGGCCTGGGCGGCCGCCATGTGCACCGCGGAGACTCCGCCCCTGGCCGACGACGAGGGACAGAAAAAGGTGTCTTTTAATTTGTACGGGGTGAGGACGATTCGACTGTTTTGGAGTAGGTTTGGCTTTGGTAAACGATCTACTGTTGAATAGCTTAGAGCTGGTAGCAAAATCTAAAACCTAGATAGACCGTGGTTATTGATAATGGTATGACTGACAACGTTTCATTTTTCTAACCGGAATCAATAATTTTAAATGGATACTAGAGCCTTTATAATGTAGCAAAGCGATGTGGGTATAGTAAGCTTCTTGTAGCATTTATTAGATGTATTAGGAACAAATCTGCTAATATTCGAAATTTTTAACAATGTACAATTAGACGATACATTTAATTGATAGATGTGCTATCACTAGTGCAGTAAATTTGTGGTAGTTCAATTACTGCTTGGAATTATTCAAAAACAATATATTCGGCGATACTGACTAATTATTCCGAAGCTTTAAAAATGGTAATTTTTAACTATTATGTTCAACACAGGAACAAAAAAAATTGGAACTCTTTGACGAGGCTGCTCGCAAGCAGACTGCTATAATGGAGGCCAACATCTTGGGCAGAGGCATTGACAACCACCTGCTTGGACTTCGAGAAATGGCGCGGGAGAACACCGGGGAGTTGCCACCACTTTTTAACGATTCTACTTACAAGCAGATGATAGAATTTAAACTCAGCACAAGTCAGGTAATAGTTTGATTATTTTAGTGAACTAAAAGGACTTTATTTTTTTTACCTACAGAAAAAAATTTTTTTTTGTTTATCCACAGGTGGCGACAACAACGGACGGAACGTTCATGGGTTATGGCGCAGTTGTGCCCGATGGTTACGGCTGCAGCTACAATCCTAAAAAGGACTGCGTAATTTTCTGCATTTCTTCCTTTTCATCTTCAAGTGTCACCAACACTGAAGCCTTCAGACTATCGCTCGAAGAAGCCCTGGATTCCATGAAACTCATGTTCCAGAATAGAAAAATCGAGTCCTAAGAAATCTTCAAAATGTTTAAAATCATCATAATACATTCGTATATAATGGAAGCTCTTTAAGTGCATTTGCAAGTTTGTATAAGGAATATTCGAAATTTAAAACATATCAATTGTTGTGAATTTAAAGGATTTGAGAAGAATTTTGAATGTAAACGTTTTTAGGATAATATACGCTTAGAAAATCTTGGAGACGGAAGAGAAACTAGTAAACTGTAAACTCTACTTCAACCCATAAATATGTAGTGATGTGTTGTGAAAGCTGACACATTTAGTACAAGAAAGGCTAATCACTCACACGTATCTAATACGCACGGTAAGATTTAGATGTTGAATATAAATCGAAACTTAAACATATCAAAATGTCTGACTAACTTCTTTGTAATATTTCTGAATATATTATATTATACTTTAAAAGTATGCTGTTATGTTATAGCTTACGTGTTAAATACGTTATAAATTCTATTTCAAATGTTAAGATTACGCTAAATATTATACATAATTTATGTATTTTAAAGCACTGTTAGGCCATTTTAGTTTTCAAAAGTGCTAGTCTAGGGCGATGAAAAATCATATCTTAAATGTAATTTATAAGTCGCTTACATAATTATATATCTAGTACATAGTAAGTTTACCGCAGTTACCTCTTCAGGCTGTTCGAATTTTGATTTTGTGTTGCCATTAATTAGTACAATTTTGACAAAATATTTCAACACTTGCAGTGTTATGTTTTTTGTTATTTAAGTCAGAATAGTTAGAAAATTGATAAAATTGCCGTGATAATAAGTCTTATGTCCTCATAGTTTACTAAATCCGACTAAGTCGTTTTTAAATGTACCGCAGTGTTATTCGTTTGCCTCATAATTCTTTCTTTTATTCATATACTCGAATAAAAATAATTTAATATTTTCTAATATATTTACTCAACAATACGATTTGTATAGCTTAAATCATTAATTTGACATTAAGTTTATTGAACTTTCTTATTAATATTGCCTTATTAATAATTGTAACAATCTATGTATACATTTGTTAAAATTTGTTACTATATAGCAACATTAAATAATTGACGCTACATAAAAATCACGTGTCAGATTAAAAATAATCCGATGAAGAAGGTGAGCTCTATTGACTTTAAATATCCTATAAAATCATGAAACAGCGATTTTTATTTTGTGCCTAAAAGTAAATGTTAGAAACCCGCGCTTATATTAAAGACCTGTTCTATTTTCTCGTGTATTTAGAGGAATTTTAAATGTTTATCTGAATATTATAGCACAATGTTTGTGGCAAATGTTAGTGATAGACAACTCGTCGTATTCGATGTTCTAGATACTATTCGTTAGAAATTGTTGTAAAATAAATAAATCAATTGTCAATGCTGTGGTGATATCATAAAACGTAGAAATGTATTTTAAACAAATTTTAATGTTAGTATTTTATTCTGCTTAGTAAAATGCCAAACTGTATTGGATGTATTGGATGAAGTATTGGATGTTGTACTGTTGAAATCGCGTCTTTTTTGAATATGTGCTGTTCTGCACTTTGATATTAGATACACTTGTTCTATACCCAACTTATTCCAGCATTAGTAAACGTTTCTTTCTAGGAAGAAGTTCGTATGAAGTGAGGATTATGGTAAATCTGGATGGTAGTGTGCACACTTGGAAACGGGTTTGTGAATTAACGTTTTAGTATGTAAGATAATTTAAAATTAAACCAGAAATCTCATCAAAAACCATTATCAATATATAGTACAAATACATATATATTATAAAAAATGTCAATATTATTAATATTCGCAATTTTGAACATGTATACTGTATTTAACGATTTTGTCGAATTCCTATAAGATAACAAGATTAATCTGGTTCAGTTTCCGAGATTTCTGGTTGTCTTAGCTCTAAGGTAAATTATACATATCAAAATGTCGACTGTCATGTGTGACGTGACTAGGAATATCAAAAACATATCAAAGATTTAAACATAAGTAACAAGTAGTTAATCCTTAATAATAAGTGTTTTATTAACTGTTGTGGTAACAACAATGCCATTTGAACAATTGTTGAACACTTGACAAGACGTGACGTTAAAACTCCTTCTCCATGTATTTCTCATGAGGAATCCCCCTCTCCCTGTGTTCAAGGGGAAAAATAAGCTACATTAAAATGTATAATATCATATAAAACTCGTGATTCTCATCCCGTAGAAGGCGTGGTAGGTAGCTCGAGTGCAGGTTAAAACCACGAGCATATTTTTAGTACACTTGTAAATAAAGCATATTTCACAATATGCGTGAATCTTTATGATAACTTCTTACCATTGCTATGTAACTGGATGATTTATATTTTTAGAATTGTGGTACATATTTACGTATGTACAGTACATATGTACAGGCTCAACATGTTGTTACCGCAGCAGTGATGAATGTTAGCGATCCTTGTAGGTTAGTGAAGTAATATTTTACTAGCATAAAGGTTTTTGCTATTGCATTGTAATTGATAATGTTTAGAACATTTTAATCGAATCTTCGCCAGGCTATAGAAGTGAAGCTTTGTTATATACATATACATATATTCTATTCACGCTGATTATATTTAAACATATAAAATTGCGTTATTTTTTAATTAATATACATTATATAGATGTTTTCCGACTATTATATATATCTACAATGTATATAAGAGAAAATCATGTCTGTAGCTTATACTCAACATATCAAAAAATGTAAATAGATGGTGCTCCAAAATACTCATGTTATTGGCTATGATTCGGTACAACAGTATCGATGTCGGACACGCAATATGCGCAATTGTTGCACTGGTTTTCCGATTAAATGCTCATTATGCTAATATACACTGTACTTAATAGGTTCGGCAGTGAACTGTAAAAATATTTAAAGGGCTTATTGAATAAAACGTCATCATATGTTGATACGCACCATATTTATTATTTAAAAGGGTGCTTTTGCAGCATTCTGCTTAAATATAAACATGTTCAAATATGTACGTATGTAATATGTATTATAATGTTTCAGTATCTCCTTCGAGTCAATTGATGTTGTGTATGTAGAGAAAATAATCTATAGAAATATATTACTCTAAAATGTTTTAGCAATGTTGTTAAGTAGGAACACATAGATTTGGGGCAAATACTTATGTTAAAATGTCATTTTGTAGTAGAAATGACATGTTTATAACATTGTTTTTAATTAGCTAAATGTAGAATTATAAAAATTTGGAAACGTAGAAAACTTTTGCTGCTATGTTCCTAAAAAATAGTGTTGATCTACGCATACTCCTAATAGTAGTACTCAGTAATATCTGTCAAATAACAGTATGTGAAGAATTATACATCATTATAAAAGAAATTTCTTTTAAATCAAACGCCGGGTTTCACGCAGTTATCCGGCCTTGAAAAATACCCTATTCTTATTATTACCTAATTGTTATAGACGTTACGTGTACCTATTTATCGTAAGCATTAGTGAGCACGTAGGTATGAGAATGGAAACTGGCTTCGTGCTGCGTACAGAGAATTGTATGCACGCATGCATGCAGACATCTGTACTAACCTAGTCAATTATACACATGTTAATTACCTAACTAGAATTATGTTGGTACCATCATATTTACTCTATGGTTCTGTGGGCTGAAGACATACGAAACCCATTATGTAAAACAGATCATACTGTCTTGCAACATTGTTATTGAATAAATCATAATTAGATT
Source organism: Croniades pieria auraria (assembly GCA_018248815.1). Lineage (NCBI taxonomy): Eukaryota > Metazoa > Arthropoda > Insecta > Lepidoptera > Hesperiidae > Croniades > Croniades pieria. The sequence goes on along the minus strand of DWJK01001008.1, from coordinate 2,542 downwards.
TATTTAAAATTCACGTTTAACCATTTTATTATGTATAAATATTACAGTGTGTTGTTTTAAGAATGTTACCAGAACAATGTTTGGTACTGGTAACAATCAAAAATAAAATTTTAATTATTCGATGGCTGCCAGCATCAATTGTTTATCAGCTATATTTAATGTTAACGATGTTTTAAAATTACTGAAAATATATCGTGTACGTGTTACTTCGTTTATTTACGTCTTTATAAAAAAATATGGAAAATTGTATTGACGAAAGTTATAAAAAAATATCTATGTATGTTATATGGTATACTCTATTATCTTAATATCACGTGAGTGGAGTAGCCAAATTTTCAATGTATGTTCATGCACGAATATATATATATATGTTGTATGTGGAATATAGCAAACGTTACTGTGACCTGATGTCGTTTACTATTACTTCAGTGGATAGAAATACTTATTAATTCTGAAATAATGTATTAAGATCACTTTTGATACTGGTCAACGTGTGCCTCAACGTGTTGAGCTTATGATTTTACATACGGGCCACATATGTAACTTGTAAGTGGATAAAAAACGAGAATCCACGGCGCAAGAAAGCCTCGCGAAATTAGGGATATATTCATACAGTTGACGCAAGTCGCAAACACTTCATAATGTATAGAGCGTCTAACATCGTTGTGAATTTTGAACTCGATTTGCTGTTTTCTAAAAAATTAATATGAATGACACTTGTTATTCTCTGATTATCGTCGCATTAGTTTGTTCGCGTCTAAGGATGTATGAAAAAGGAAATGTCGGCATCTAGTTGTGGTACACCAATGGCCAGTAACGTTAGAATATCAGCTGTACTGTACGTTAGAATATCAGCTGTACTGTACGTTAGTGTCGCTGTGGTAGAACGCAACAAAACATATCAATGTAAGTCTGTGTCAATTTCATGTTAATCTCAATATACTTACCTTGCGAATACGTTGTTTTATTTCTTAGCGCGACCTTTGCTTTATTTAAGACAGCATCTGATCCTGAGTAGTATTTATGTTTGTGTTACCAAGTTTGGTAATAATAACGATTAGAATATTTGCAATTTTATAATTCAAGATCAAAAAAAGTTTTTGAACAAAATAAAAGATCACTTTATAACAACACTTTATTATCATTTTCAATACATTAATTATAACAAAATAGATCTGTATGTAACAAGAGGAACAACGTAAGTACGACCGCGACCCCACCAATGCCCACCGCAGTAACACTTTATTCTGAACCTTTTATACTCCCAATCCTTTCTAAACACTATAATGTGTAAACAAAATATTACATAATTCACTAAACATATGTAATACGCAGCTACTTCGATAATAATAGATTATTAAAATGACACTTTTATTATGAAAATAAATATTTTTTTAATAAATTTACCTTTTTATTTTGGAATTGTATTTTCTACTAAAATATTAAATAACCATTATACAGTTAATTACATATCAATGTATAAAGATCATTTGACATCGAGTCCCCGCCATAAAAACACTGAGTGACTTGTCCTAAAACTATAATATTATAAAATACAATAAATGCTTGCGACTATTATTTCCATACATACATATATTCTAAATGTTGGAAATATTCATTATTATCATATAAGTGTAAAACATCTATATTTAATATACTTTGATCAATTATAAAATCATTTTCAATTAAATGTTTATTCCCAGGACAGACGGGCGTCTTTTAAAAATAGCTCTATTTTCCTTCTTATTACTTATATCTATAAAAATATTATTATTTCTTTTTGTTCAAAGCACAATATAGGCTAATGGCACATCTCAGGCACGTATTGTCGTGTTACATAAAATCTTTTATTTTTCATATATATCAAACAGATTCGATCATAATGATCATTCTAAAAATCTAGAAAATTACCTATTATGGTTCTCTACAGTTATGTGTTCATTTGATTTCTTTTAATTATACTTATTATAAGTAATAAAACAGTATATATAATTTCATGCCTATAATCCCCAAAGGAGTAGGCAGAGTAGTGTAGTACACTCCCACATTTCACCAGTTAGGTTTACAACCCATGGAATAGTAATAAACAAATCATATGAAATAACCTGTTAACTGGGGTTAGAGTTAATGAAAAAACAATCAATCAGGTAGAAATTTTCTATACATACAAAAATCCTTTTATCGTTATTTCACTTGACATTTAGAAAATAATATTATACTGTTTCATCAATTCCATTAAATATAAAATTTTTTCACTTCTTATAAAAAAGATTTTAATCAACTGAATATAAAGTTGATTAAAAATTTCAAGATTTGGATACATTATTACAAATATTTCAAAATTCATTCCATTGTACTGTACATTTCATAATATTGCAAATATCAAAATCTAGTAGGCATATACAGAGTACAGATAAAACACATTCATTGGCATCTTTTTTATAAACTTGTTACTTACATACATAAATATTTCCATAAATGTGTAATTTCATTAAAACATGTATCTAAAACTTGTATTATTTTTTGAAGATACTATTAGGAC
>DWJK01001007.1:0-18558 GCA_018248815.1 Croniades pieria auraria | reverse complement strand
GATATTTGACACTCGGTGCTCTCTATCTACCCCATAAAGGGCCGGTTGTGAAGATCAATAATAAATGAATAAATATGTGATCTAATGTAAGTAAACGAAACGTATTTGTAACATATTTTTCTAGTGTCTTAATGTCAAATAAAGTGGCTAATTATTTTACGTACGTTATAACAATAATATTGAAAGAACAACGATAGCTGGATTCAGAACAACATCCGCAGCGATGGTGAGATCAGAGACAAATAGTGAGCGTACATTCAATCAGGCGAGCGGCTTATTGTTTCCTGATTGTATTGCAATGATCCGCTTCGATCCAAATCTAAATAGATTTTATGTTAATTCAACGAGCGCCTAGAATAAAGACTAGTTCAAAGCGGCCACGCGGCAGTGATACAGGAAACGGCCGAGCTGCATCCACCCCGAGGCGCGAGCCATCTATTGAGAAACAATTGTTGTATGAGCTATAGAACAAGCAAAAGGCGGTCGCTATCTTCGCCAAGGGCTTTTAATTGACAATGGATTGCACTCGGCACAGATAAGCCGGTTGATAACATTTTACCTTTAACCTTTCGTTATACATATATGTATATGAAAGGGCAGTCCCGCAGCGATGGGCGATTGCCTGCCTAATTTGTTACAAATAGCTCATCTCATACATCGTCTGCCCCATGCGAACGTATGTTATTACTGAACTCAGGCGAGATTTACAGTTGGTAAGATGCAACGATAAATTAATGTGCGGTCATTATGACCGTGTACGCGGTAATTCCACGACTGATCAGCGTAGTGGCAACTTGACAGTGGAAACATAGCTTTAAATAATCGTTTTGCTGATTGCCCATAAGTTAGTGAAATGTAACGTCAAGAGATCTGTTAGAGTGACGTGAGTGCGACTGCAATTAGGCGGAAGATGCGTTTAGCGCGGACCACACGCCGACACGCTGACACGTGGTCAATCAACAACAACCATCACGGTTCTATTTCAGATTGAGGGTAGTTAAAATTTTATTATCCAATTACTATGTTCATGAGGCCAGAATGTTAATGATTTTTCATGTTTACCATATTAGTTGTTAATTGTCCTACATTTTCGATCCAGAGGAAGGTCATTAGTAATCTTGCGATACTTCTGTGTCATGCATATTTTGAAAACATATTTTAACAATAAATAACAAATGTCACTTTAAAGACAGCAATTCAATCGTGTCTCGATCATAAAAGGGTCATTACAGACCACACGGTTGTGAATATGACGAGAGCGTAAATTGCTTAGTAGACGTAAGAGAAAAAAAAACCGCTGACAGTGAAATGCGGAGATTTTTATCATTTTTGTCATAAAGAAACGAGTCTTAGTGCATTCGCGGTCAAACGAGACATTAGAAATGCTCATGACGTTTAAAAAGTATTCTAGTTCATATTAGGTCGCTTTACGAGCGCGCTTCAAAGGAAAGGCGGCAAGAGAGCCGTCGTGTCGTATGCACAGAGTGGCATGTACGTAACACGGCTTGAATATGAATATCAGTCGTCGTCGGGCTTTGTGTGAACATAATTGGATATTCGCGGTAAGACCTCGATCCGAAAGAGAGATATAATATGTTTCGTGAGCGCGGAGGAGGCGGCGTTATCAAGTGGGCATCCAATGTTATCGCAGCGCGACATCTTCGCACCGGGTCGCTTTTTCTACGCGTGCGCGGTGCGGTGGGCAGTAATGGCGTCCGTCCCAACGGGATTCACGCGCCGACATCGTTTCGCGTCTCATCGTGCGGCCGCAATACATCGCTCTACTTAAATTACGTGCGAGCTTGTTCCGGTAAAGTATCGTGATAGTATAAAAACTTCGCTGCTCCCACCCTAGACTCGGTTTCTCGTGAGAGCTTTTAGTATCGTCTTCTAAATGTGTAAAACCAGATGCGCATACAATTTGAAAGTATTGTTCCTAACGAACGAGTATTATTTCGCAATTAATAGAGCTATCACTTTAAATGGAACTGCTGTGACAGTCAATTAATTAAAGTTAAATAGATTACAATAGAAAAAATCTGTTACCCAGTTCGATCGCACGATAACACTGCATCATGATGAATAGCGATACGCGCAGATCAAACAGCGTCGGTAAGCGATCGGCCGATTCTAACGGTAAGCGAACAATGATACGACATTCATTTCATATTGAAATTTGTAAAGAAATTGTTTACGAGACAAGTCATGCTGTTTGTTGATGTAATTAGCGGATTCCCAAAGTGTGAAGATTATTTTAAAGGATAACACGAACAATACTGGCGCCTACTTACTCACGCAGATGATCCCGCGTAGAACGGAACACTTCCGCTGTTTAAATCGTAACACACGAAATGCGGTACTCAATATAAACTAAAATTCATCATCACACAATGACACCGTTACTTTCTCTACTAATCAGACGAACCACATTCGCACGGCTGATTTACAATTTAGGAATACAATATTCATTTTAAACAAAAGTGAATAGGTCACATTGAGATTAGTTCTGTGTAATTTTATTTACAAATGTAAAAGTAGAGAGAATTCAACACAGGGAATGAAACAGTTTATTAAATGGCTTACAGTAATAAAACGTCAGTCGAGAAGGAAATGTTTGCATCAATAAAAGTCAACTAATGTATTAACGGTTCATTGTATCAATGTCGACCTACATCATGTGTAAGCTCTTAACACCATTAAATTGGACAGTGTTCTCATTGCCATGTTTAATTTTTTTATAAGATGGAGCCAAGTGATCGGTGTGCGATAACGATGTCTCGCGAAGTAGGCAGTGATAAATTTAGCCGGTGTGGGTCGGCGCGCTGTCGCCTCGGTGGAAAGTGATCGTTCAATATATCAAAAGTCGAAAATTTTACGCGAGCGCGTTGCGTGCCGGAAGACGCGACGCACCGTTATATCATTAGCGTTTTTATATCAATGCGACAGGAGTGTGTCGCCGTCCTGCGCACCGCGAAGCCAATCAATTACATATTAGCTTAATGTGATGAAGATGGCCGCCTGAAGCCATACAACGTCAAGCATTTGCATGGTGTGTGAAAAACAGCAGACCGTTCATGTCGCAGCTCTAACGGAGACAATGAACTGGGGATTCTTGTTTGTTGTCACCTTCGTACTTCAAGGTTCAAAACAGTCATAATTAATCTCGTTTTATGACAAGTCCATAATGGTCAATTATTTGATATGGGTGGCGTAATTTATTGTAAGCATTTCCACTTTCAAACTGTTACCCCATTAAGTCTTCACGTATCGCTCTCGGTTCGTCTATTGATTTTGAATACAATGGTATTCGGTGTTCGCACAAGAGTCAGATGTAATTGGCGGCGCCTATACCAGTAGGTGTGGATAGGCCCGGGCTCCGGTAGGCAGGAACAATAGTCGCGTGAGTGGTAGGCGGGGGCGGGCTCGTGCGCGCCGCTAGCCAGCCGCCCGCCCTCTCCGCATCGTCTTTCATATATAAATATGTTTAGACTATTTATGTTCTAACTACTATTGTTTACGAGCGACGCCGACGATATCCTAGTCTCCGTTATCGATACGAATAGAATATTTACTTTGCATAAAGTTTCATGCTCGGTTGCTGCTCTGTTGTTCTGGTTTAGAATTAAAAGCACGAACAGCGAGAGCTATTAAATTTCTGCATTACATCATCTCATAATAATGATTATGATAAAATTTAATTAATGCTCAAAAACTTGGTTAGGTTAGGTTAGAAACGGAAAGATATCTATACGAATTGCATATAGTCGTATGTTGCACATGCAAGCCTAACAACACAGCAATTTCTTTATTAGTACTAAGTACACGCGCAGTCAGCTCGCGCACTGACCTTACATTCAGAAATAGTGAAGGTCATTAAGCTCTTGTTACTGCGAATGTCATGTTTGCATGTTATTGGTAGTTTGGATAATAAGCGGCCGGAGACCCGTTACACCAGAGCGAAGCAAAACTAGACGTGGGATATTTCTACGGCATACGCACCAATTAGGAGGGACATGTTTATGAAATTCTGTAATTCATTGCTCGTGTCACAGAACGCAGACAAACGACACGTAGCTGAAAGCCTAGCAATTAATGCGCGATGCATACTTAACTGCTTTCTAAATATAATAGCAATCTAACTAACGGTTATCATCCAATCGAAAATAACGTTTGTACCGGTCGTTAAGCATTTACGATTGATAAATGCACCTTCCAGATGCTAGAGAATGTTGTGTAATGATCACCATAGATTGTTATCTATTAATAGGTGCTACCGGTGATGTAGGCAGCACTTTATGTACTCATCCAAGTATTTATGGTTTATTACACAAATAATATGCGCTACTTGCGGGTAACAAACAGCGCGCTGAAAAATTAGTTCATTACGTTTATGATATTAAATGATAATGAAGAAGAAGGCAAAATGTACTGCGAATAATCGTAAGGAAATCTGCACACCTTAGGGATTTTAGCAAACTTTTTTAAAGGGGTCTGAAGTTTGCCAATTCGCGTTTGGCCAGCGTGGCGGACTGGTTCTTTTCATCTCAAGAGATGACCTGTGACCAATAGCGAAACGATCAGATGGTGGATGATTACGCAAACTTATTTATGTTAACACTCCTGATCACGTTAACACTCCACTGAGGTTACTTCGACGCGGGATAAATCGAACGCGCGATTCCTCACTCGGGGCGGCGCGTTGCTCGCGGCGAGCGTTACTCGTCTAATGTGGTTAATTCATTTCCTATAGATACCAGTGCGCCGCAATGCAATTTGCAGCCAGTACGGCCACGGATGCGGAAGATTAAAACGAAACGAACCTGTAAATCGCATCTAACACGTGCGAGTGGTCATCATTACGGCGGACCGTGGATTCCTTGCGGTCAACAGTCGTACATGCGAGATGAGGAGACGACGTCGAGAATGCCATTTACGCTTAAATCCATTTTCACATCGATATGCCATTCTGCCTAATGCACTGCCCCGATGTTAATAGATGTAAAGTAATCTCTGGGCTGCCACTCGGCTGGCCGTTTCCGGTTCGCACATTATTATCACAGTTCATAACTCAAGACAGAGTCTATTTCGATGATCCATATTTCATCCGGTATCGAGGGATGTATCACCGGGCCGACTGGACAAGATCCGATTTACGAGCGTGGGGCCCGACGAGCTGTCTTACGCAGATAAAGCAGATTCGATCTGTTCGTGTTTACAATCCCAGCCTCGAGCCGGTGCGATTGTCGCTGGCCACTGACGGTGGACAGTCCCTGTCAGACGTCGAGTCCGGCTTTAAGAAAATTCAAGCGTGCTTTATGGGATGCCTTGAATGGGCCTTTGTCTACTGTTCCTGAACTAAAGCAGTGGCGATGAGATCGACGATGGAGGCCACCTACTGTTCAAGGAACACAGTGCTATTATTATAGCACTGTGTTCCTTGAACAGTAGGTGGACTGGTTCCTTGAACAGAACACAAAATATTAATTTAATCTGATATTTCAGATTAAATTAATATTTTGTGTTGCAGTATCCTATCTATTTAAATATCTTAAGTTATAGCTTTCAATAATGAGAACATAATATCGAAATCAGAATTAATTCCAGCAAGAGTAGATAATAGGGAAATCAATATACACGAAAGTAATTAAACAGCAGCAAGTCATTAATAACTCGTATAATTGCGAGTGAAATGACGCCGCGGCAGTTTACTAGTAATTCCTCATTTTACAGCGTCGAGATCCGAACGTTAAAAACGACACCTAATGGCAAGTAGCGGTACCGTGGCCATTCGTACTTTACTATTACGTCTACAATGAGTCCGCAGTATCTGGCTGCTAGCTCCGACCGAAGTGGAACGTTGCTCGATTTGTTAAAAAGCTCGAAAAATCACAGCCTCGCTCGGAACAATTGGGGACGCGTGTCGTACGTAAAACGACGAGACTGGTGACGAATTCTGATTTGTTGCATGTTTGCGGCGCGGGGGCGTGCGGGAGGGGGGCGGGGGAGAGGGTAGTGAGTGCTCGTGCGCAACATCTCGCGCCGCCTACCGTGACACTGCACCACTTCGCTGGACAGTTACATGCAGCAGCGACGTCATTTTTCTGAATTCTCGATAGAGCCAAATTTCCCAACGCTAGCACTAACCAAAGAGTCCGAGCGAAGTAACAGATTGTACCTACTGTAGGTAATCATGTCAATAACTATGTAGTAGATAGTTTTCATTTATGAAGAGAGTGATCAAGTTAAAGAAGCATGTCATCATGTCATCTGTCACTCCGTAAGGAATGTTGCGTGATGGTGTGATCATAATAAAGTTAGTACGCTAATATAAATAATGAAATGTGCACTACTAGCTACATATAATTAAAAGATCGTTTTGCACGTTGTTGAGCCATTGTTAGCGTGGACCTCTATGTGGTTAAGTAATACAACTGTTCTCGTTACAGTAACAATCACATCCGTCAGCTCGTGACGAAGCGATGATTGATGGCTAAGTAAACGTGGCACATTACCGGGTTTACTACGCTGAATTTAGATTGGTCAACAAAAAATGTGAACTAGTGTTCGAATGTTTTTTACTTCGCAAGCCTTTCCCGCCGCGCAGACTAGGCTATATTGTTAACAGGTTGTCTGACAACGGGGGAAAAGTATAAGGTACGAAATGACTACTATAGGAGTGCTCTGCAACATCTCTGGCGCCTCTCGAGGCTCCGTGGTGGCGGGCGCGCGGTGCGCCGTAGTCATGCGCTACTTCTAACTATTATATTAGCTTGTACCGCCGTGACGCTAGATTACACTATTCTCTGTGATGTACCCGTATGCATGTATTTCATTATCCGCGATGCTATAATAAATAACGCCGGAACAATGTTCGTAAGTCGCTACACAATTACTATTAAACTTGTCACCTAGTGCCTACCATCGCTAAGTTCCGCATCTGAATGAATCGTAACGATTAAAATATTCGTTCCTTTCTTAGCGGCAAGTGGCGGACGAGGTCGCTTTCTATGGTCGCGAGGAGAATCGGGCGCAGGAGTCGTTTATCAATAGTGTACGGTTGAAATGGCAAAGTTCGCGGTGTGGAGTCATGAACTTTACATGGAATTTTGATTCTTCGGATATCATGTCGCACGACCGGTAGTGACAAACATGAATTACTGTTCATCTAACAATAGGCTTCGTGACGACTGTCACGTGCCTTAACGCGAATAATTTATTATTGGATCGCGATTACCAGCTACCATTGTCGCTTATATTTCAGTCACGAGCGTTTATAAATATTTTACAGACTACCTAAAGTGGACGTCGTACCGTTTAAATTTCTTTTCTGATTACATATCAATATCAATAGCTATTGTATACAATATGAATTTGATTGATCGGGTAGGTCGTTAAACAAAATCGATGTAGGCGCATGCACTAGCCGAACAGTGAGCATAGGCGCAGGGAAATAGAGTGTGCGGCCGGCGTGACCTCTGCGAACGCAATAATTGAGCATAGAAATCAAATTACAGATGATTGATGATGCCGTTACAGCACGGTCGAAGCCGCAGAGACGCCCGCCGACCGACTGGACCGTGTCATTTACGTAATAGGAATTCGACAATGTACTTCGAAAAAAATCCCAGAACCCATCCACGGTTGCAAGCTTGCGGTTTTAGCTTTAGCTTCCACGTCGCATGCATGAAAGCATTTACATATAAAACTCTGCAAAAAACTCGTCTTAAACATGAGAAAGCGTTTAAATGAAAAACATGACTGCATTCTCGTCGAGACCTCATATCTCAATGAGTTCAACCAGACTAGTACATTTCTTGTCGCATATTTTAATGTGATGTCATAAGTGGTTTAATACGGTATGTACAATATTTAACTCAAATTTTACTGAAATTTTAAAGCGTGTATCTGGAGATTGATGAATGGAGAACAAGAAAATCAGATCTCTAACAATTGGGATATTTGGCACTCTAAGCCTTCTACTTATACCTTAAGGGCGCTGGCGTGGTAATATAGGTTATAGAAAAATAATAACATTCACTCATTTTCTTTACATTTGAGCGAAAAACAATTGTACTTTATGTCACTTCAAAAGGTCACTGTCGTTATAAATAAGACATACATCTGTTAATATTCGTTTGTCGCAATTGAAATGCCGAGGGCCGCTTCCGCCCCGCGATCTAATTAAAATGTCACTCGGATGCTATGCGACGTATGATTAAAGTACTCTCCGTACTCTTACATGTCACTCAACATCTCATTCTTCTAATTTTTCTAACTCCATGCAGTAAAAGTTGCTCATTTAATTATTATATCATCCCGCCAGGTAGCTTGCGGGGAAGATAGAGCACCGGCTGCAACATGTCTCCATCCTCACAGACGTGTTGTGCTTCGTCCACATTCATAACTTCTTCGTTCCCGCATTCTGGTTTCGGAAGACACATATAATTTTATATTACGACAATTTGTTACTGACATCTGTAAAGTTAAGAGATATTTGGCACTCGGACCCTATGCCAACCCGGTAAAGGACCTGGTGTGATAATACATTATTAATACATAATACTTTCTAGAAAGGTAAATCGATACTAAACAGTGACCCCACACAATTCGATGAGATAAGAATAAAAAGTAAGTGTGGGAGAGTACGCATTGAGGTTATCTACATAACGAATCGATTTTTGGCCCAATCGGTGTCGGCGATTAAAATTTATTTTCGGAGAGTAAAAAAAATTTACATGCAAACATTTTTTGTTACAAGTAGTTGAGCAAATCAAATTATAAGTGCTGTCGACGACGGGGAAAGTAACCTTTATTCGATTCTTATAAGCTTTCAGTTGTATCCTTCAAATGTGGCACATAAACCCAAAACGATTATTTTTAAGACTCAGATTTGTGCTAAAATAAAGTATTATGAATATAAAAATTATCCTAAAGTTTATAAAAGCAACGAATGTTCGATTCTGATTCCTGAATAAAAAACATCCTCTAGCTCCTTCCATTAATAGTTTTTTATTTCTAAGAAATTCCTATTATTCAAGACTAAGCTTCAGACTTTTTGCAAGTTCAATTCTACTATTGTTCCCTCAGATAAATAAAATCATCATCTTTATTGCAACTTACGCCGTTGCTCACGGCACTCCGCTGTCCCTTTTATTATTTAGTCTATAGCTTTATTTTCTGCGAACAGAACAGAAATTCAAGTCAAAATTGTACCTCACGCCAGTTACTTTTAATCGCAGGGTCGCTTAGCACTTCGCTGCTTTGAAATCAAAATGTATCAGATCTCACCGCAACGCGAGAGAAATAAATTAAGATTTAATAATTTTACTTCTCGGAGCATACAATGTAAATAATGGTGAGGTATGGAATTCAGTATTAGTGAGATGCAACCACAAGATGCAAGAAGCAATTTCTTTGTGAGGAAACGCATTGAACCGGTCGCGCTGAGCCGGCGAACAGGTGTCAATGAGACTGCGACCCTACATGGACGCGACAGCGCGCAAACCAGTATTAGGTGAAATTTACGGGCTTGCGTACGCCCACGGCGGCGATAAACTATCATTTAATGGAGAATATCGATGATGGCGAACCAATGAATGGAAGCATACAACGGACGATAAATGAAAACCGTGTGGTCGCAGAAACCTAGCTATTGGCATGAATGGGTCGGAGCTGCAAGCTATTTAATGGTTTTGCACTATAACATGCTTAGTTCCGTAAAATTTTCCGAGCTTGTATTACCTTATACATTAATTGGACATTCCATCAATATTCACGGGGTTTATAAGATGATTTTATGTAATATTTTCGTATGAGCAACCTATCAAACAAGAGAAGGTACCTAGAAGCGGTATTAACATATTGGAAATTGGAAAAGGCATTTAACGTTAGAATATGAGCAGTTATAATCTTGTACTTACAACTATGGAGTCCATATGCTTGTAATAAAATAAAATTTCTCCGATCATTACGGGGCTTAATAATTTGAATAACCATCAGAGACCGTTACCATCTTAAAGCCACTCTAAGAAGGAAACCAAATAAGATACTGCATGTTGCTAGAAATCCCAGTTTCTTTTACAAGCATAAGCCTAGTGACATGTGGCACACTATCACATTTCGAGCGCGCCGTGTGCTTACGGTTTACGTTTTATTTGTCGGTGCGCATAATTTATGCTAATATATATTTACTATTATACGGACATCATTTGTTTGTAAAAATAAATGAGCGTAATAGTAATGGATGTGCCTAGAAAGTAATCAGAGAGAAAAGAAAAATAGTAGTTGTAACGCAATTTCGCCACAGCATCACAAAGGGTAAAGTGGACAGAAAAAGAAGCAATTTGTGATGTCGTAGTCGATAATACACCCTAGACCGCAACTGTTCTCTATCTCCGCAGCCGTCCTCAGCAACCCCGAGGTACGTTCGTACCACCTTCTCTTAGGTATAATGATATCTCGTAATAATGTCTATCATACCAGTCAGGACTGCATGAAACGAATTACTGTTTGAGTCTAATGAGTTTGGGTCAAAAAATAAAATGAAAAAATGGCAGAATTTAAACAACAATTTCAGGAAATAAACAAAAATCTTAATTACAATTTCCACCTTTTTATTATTACTCAGAAACGAATATTTAAGTTCTGTGCAGTTAAATATTTTTATTTCTGTTGTTATTAAAACACTACAATTCGATGACATCTTTTTTAAAGTGAAAGGCACAATTTTTATATTTTTGAATAGATAAAATCATTAAAAAGAAAGCAGTGAAACTAGCGGATGCAGTGACTGCACCGAAAACCCAGTTTCGATAGTGTTCGAGGGCAAATCGCTGCGAACAATACTGCAAAATTATGGGATTTATCCCGGCCAGTCCTTCATTGAGTTAGCATGATTAATCGCGGAGAAAACTGGCCGTATTTACGCGATAGTCATTTGTGATGTCACGTTTTGCGCCGCACCGGTCATTAGCAGTGTTGCCGACCACGATCTGCTGATTTTTCACACAAAAAACTGTTAGAGTAGGGATACGATATCTTCGGATTCCACATATATTATAGTTCTCATATGAAGGACAAGATATAATGTGCTCCTGGTCAAGTAGAAAAATAGTTTTTTCGCTTTTTTTTATACAGCAGATGTGGCAAGCTCTGCTATACTGATATTGGAGACATTAACATCAAAATTTTTTTTGAAAAAATTTTGTTTTTCCAAATTTTTAAATCCATTTCTTTAAGTACCTTCTGTTGTAAAGAGATGTAAATAACAGCATAAAATGTACACTGACAATTTCCCAACATTTGAATAGTTTAGCTATTGTTTTTTTACCACAGCTTAAAACAAATACAAAAACTAATGAATGCTTGGCTATTTCCACCTGGCCGGCGGAATGCGCTGCCCACAGCTACATCGTGAAAAGTGGTTTAATTTTTTTAAATTGTTGTGTGCAGTGTATCTTGATTCGTTGCCTTTAGGGATGGAGCGAGAGCCGCATAATTAGATCAGCTGCGTTTAAACAGAACGATACATGCATTGCTGTTTCATGCGTTTTGTTCCGGTTCGATTATAGCTTACTGAAATTACACGCGTATCTTTACGCTAGGTCGCTTATGCGGTAGGTAGAGAGCATCGAGTGCTAAATATCTCTTTCTTGCTTAGTGTTATTGTTCAATAGAAATGTGAGTGTAAATAAATTGCACATAAAATATATACGTTTTGTGCATACTAAGATTTAAATGTTTTCTTCGGGTTGTAATTGATGATAATGATATAATATAAAGCTCTTTTTATAATATCAGCCTAATTGAAAAGTGTACAGACTAGCAATCTTGACGCATGTATGTATCTTTATAAGACGTACTAAGTAGTCCACATGGAAAGAGCAGAAATCGTTAGAATGAATCTCTCGTTAATGTAAATCGCCCAGCGCCAGACGAGCTGAGCTCGTGATCAACCTACTGACCTCGCGGGGACATCTTGAATACGGCATTGGCATTATGTGGGATATAGGAATGTGACTATTTAAATATATCTAGTTTTAAAGACTGTTCCACAGTAATAAAATATTTCAGTATTACCTTTCAGAAATGTTAAGGAATTCTATGAAAATATTTACTACGTTAGGGTTGTAGAGAAAGTTACTATTTCGTATATTTGCAATTATTTAATAAGAGTAATTAAAAAGGACGAGTATGTTAAGTATAATTCTTGTGTATATATACACACATACACGCACACACACACATATACACACACACAAACACAACATACACACGCATACACACACACACACGAACACACACACACACACACACATACACACGCACACACACACACATACATACACACGTATATATACGACGTTAACGACTAATTAGGATTAGATTAATTTCAGCGTAACGACAGTGGTTCACGTTGATAATGAACACCTGTAGTAATTGAATATGTGATTGAAAGTTATCATCCATAACGCGTATCTAAGTTGAAGGCAGCGTTGTTGTCCAAATATAGACATTGAGCGACACTGACGCTCAGCGGAGGCGGCCGCCTTGCAAGGGCGGAGCGCCACTACGTCGTCATGTCGGCATGTAAGGCGGCCGCGTGGCCCATTAGACGCCGGGCAACAAATTACAATTTCATTTAATGTAAATACATAGAGGATACGCGTAACTCGCGTTGAAGCCAACGTTTCGATTTAGACACGCCTAATACTTTATTGTACGGATGAAGCCGTACTGCCTCCCCGTCTCCTTTCGACGAATGGCGCTAGTTCCGTTGTGCGCGGGTATCTCGCACTTATTAATATCTTTAACAGTTTATTAAATTATTACGCTCTAATGAATATACTTGCGCTTATTACCGCTAGACGGCCGGTCATGACTCAAGTAATGTTCCGCGGCTGCGAACGGTGGAACTGTTAAAAGCAGTTTTGATTTTTTCTAACTATACACTAGTCCGGTTATGAAAATGAGTGTATAGATTACAATTTTTACACTCCGAATAACAGGCTATCATTGTACAATAAGCAAATTATAAAAATGGATATTAACGTCCACTTATGCCTAGTAGATTAATGCAAATATATGAATAGGTACATGATTTTAAAGATGAGGCCGTTCTGAGTAAATAGCGCTTTATGGCACTAACATCGGTTGATAATAAGGCGTATCAGGATGTGCACGTATAAGAAACGAAAGATGATATCCAAAGTGTGCCAACGAGTAGTGGTATGTATGGTGAAACGTAAATAGCAAGTTGGAGGCATCCGGCTCGTTGAAAGCGCAGGCCTCATCTGAGCGGCGCTCGGGGCGGCCGGAACGTGTCCCGCGCGTTCGCACCACCGCTGATACCCGTGAAAACACAATAGCAGTAAAAAACCTTATACGGACTCCTTCACCACTATTACGTAACTTAGAATGGTGCTTTAAATCACATCAATCCTTTGAATTACAAATAAATACCCGCGTATTCCATCGGGAAACATGGCCATTCCGCATAGGTCAGGACGGACTATTTTAGGTATGCGAGAGAGACTATCAATTCAAAATGTGAACTTTATCGCATCCGCTCTTTATTGTAAATGTATTGTTGCGCGGTACAGGTGGCGCCCCACTTAGCGGTGCAACGTTTCTGGTATGCGACCTTTCTCCGCCGGCCATTATGTAGCGTGAACTGCACGGAGCCGCTCCGGTGACAAATCGGCCGATGCGATAAGTACGTCATATAGTAAAATATCCAACAATGCATCGGAAATGACTTATTCGATGCGAGAGTATGGGCGAAAATGTATGTTATCAATCTGTGACAAATTTTCCGGTTTCATTATGTGTACGTTATAGATAGCCCGAAGCCGGCCCAGCCCTTGATGAGTACTTGTAGCTTAGCTGCGCAGCCTTAACACGTGCTATTTGATACCATCGGCGGGCGATGGGTAATCTTACTTGCATTAATGTTTATACCCGATGACGATATTCGTAGCAAACGTGAGAAATGTTCAACATCTTAGTCGAATATACAGATATGGCAGAGTCGACTTTAATGCAGTTTTAAAACGTTACTACAGAGAATAAAATGGAGCGAAGGTTTTTTACTTTGCATTGAAAATACAAAAACCAAATGATATTTGCAATTGGAGCTGTCGCATGTACGAGCTAAAATGTAAAATGAGACAGCATGAACAGTGAGCGAAAATGTAGTTCCGAAAATAATTGCAAAAAGTCAAATTGAACGGAGCTGTTCAATTTAAGTTTTGTAGCAGGTTCGCGATTATGCGGGCGTCTTCTTATTGGCGGTGGACAATGCGGGCAGCGGAAATCAATTTAACTATTGTTGATCGAAATACGTGGCACTTTTGTGTAACACAACACGCTTATAGACGTATAATTTAATTTTATGAAGGACGTGCACATCAAATTACAAGCAGGCCGTGAGCGACATTGTCGTTATGTGGAATGTATTACTGGCTGTTCTCCCTGGGCGGCGTCGCGCGCCCGCGCTGCCCATCTCGCCCCGGACGCTCTAATAGCATTCGTCATTTATATTACCATCTTCGTTTTACACTTGCAGCAGTATTCATGTCATTACACTGATTCTATTTCAAATGCAGACAGCCGATATAAATTATTTGTAGATATTAGTAGAGAGTTAAAAGAGATAAATTTCGTGCTCTGTTCTGTGTCTAATGAAATTTCTTAGCATGCAATAAAATGGGAAAGTAGTTAATATATTTAAGAAATTGAATAACCAATACGAGGGTACGATTTTTGGATATACATTTTAAATAAAGTACTAAACGGTTAACATTACGAGACACTAATGGTTAAAAATTTTTTAACCATTAGTGTCACCAATAACAAAATGATATTAACTAGTGAACATTCGCATTATCATTCAATTTATCGACATTGAAATATCGACTTCGAAACTGTTAAAGATAAAACACAAAAACATGATTACATTACAAAAAAATCGTAATGAGTATTGGAAAGATGTCGTTTGGCGTTCGTTATCGGTACACAGAGGTGGATATATTTTGACAATAAAATCCGTACAAGTAATACCGTTGGGCACGAATTGGACGACGCAGTGAGACGCGGACCGTTACGGACATTGTGTATGAAACGTGGGCGTAGCGTAACGCGGCGGCGCGGGGCTGCTATATTGTTGCCACCGCGCACAAGAAACTATTTACGAACTAATACGATTTGATTGAGAAGCTTTTTCTCGAAATCAAACTTGATGAGTTTAGGACATGGTTAAATTACCATTCTTTAGTCGGTGCGAGCTTATAGAAATGCGTACACATCCGAGCCGAATTGAATCCGAGTACGCAACCAACGAAAAAACCGTGATAGGAAATGAGACAAATGTAGGCCGATATAAAACATGTAAATAAGCACTGCATGCATAAGTCCCATAATATATGACGCTGAATGCCCCAATCGTACGACCACTCGCACCGTTACGACTGCTGAAACGGTGAAAATAAATACATTTCTCAGTCTTGTAGTTTGTGATCTCAATGTTAAAGGGCAATAGCATCCATTAATATAAACAGCGTTTTGAAGTTAACGTCCTCAGATACACATCGTAATTGTTTCAACTTTTCACATAGTCCAGGCGAGTAATTAAGCAGTTAGTCTTTTTTAATTGCAAGTAGTTTTATGTCTGGGAAAATGACGTAAGAGGATAATAATAATTATATCTTTGCAAATATGTTTTTCTTAGTTTTTTTATGTTTAGTTACAAGATTCCATACATTAATTTTATATGATGAAATATATTTATAGTCAATATCATCTATTTGTTATAGATAACAAGAGAAGCCACGGTTTACGACACATTGCACGATGCGACTTTTTTTGACTTTGATGGTGGCGGTGTGCGCAGTAGAGGCCGCAAAGAAGTTCGAAGGAACGTTAAGATCAGCAGCTGAGGCACCACCTCAAGACAACTTGGCAGTGGAATCGGCGTCTGCGGAGCCGGCCGTAGCCGCAGCCCCCCAGGAATATAAGAACCCAGGAGCTCCACCTCCCCCTCCTCCTAAGACTGCGCCGGAAGAGCAACCTGAGGAGATACCGCCACCAGCTCCGGTACCAGAGACGGCATCGGGTGGTATTCCACCTTCCGCCCCTAGTGGAATTTCGGCCCCATCGGCACCCGCTAATTCACTTGAGGAATGTGATTCCGAAATGATTGGATTCGAACTTGTAACCGGGTAAATAAAGTTAATAAATTTATAATATTACCGACTCAACTATGGTACATACATACCTGTATTACGAATATACTAGAAATAAATCAAGTCCTTGAGCAAATTGAAGTAAGCGGCATAACAAACTGAAATAATAAAAAAAATAATAATGAGTATCTGAGCGACTGAGCTTAACTCGGCAACTTGGATCATCATTGAAATATGTCGTGGGATAGCGATTCATTTCAGAAGACAGAATGAGTTGCTTATATTCGTTTCCATTACAGAAATTTCCAGTACATTATATTAATATTCCGCAATAAAAATCTACAATATAATATAAATAAAATTAATATATCAAAATCTTTAAAGACTTTCCTGGGAAAATGACTAAATAGACACAATTAAGACAACGGTTTAAATACCGTGCCGTCTATAGTTCAGTATTGACTAATATGTATTTCACTAAATGTATGACACCAATTATCTGACACGACGACTACTACTGACTGTAATGAAATGTCCTGATGTTGAGACTACCTTACAGCTACAAGAAACCTATTACTGAAACTAATTACGTTTGCCATGTGATCTTATCAGATACGTGTTCTCTGCGCCGTCGCACATCCTAGACGACATCCCCGGCACTCTGATGCTGACCGACTGCCTCGAGCAGTGCCAGGCCAACGACTCCTGCCGGGCGGTCAATTACGAAACAGGACTATGTGTGCTCTTCAGTTCCGACGCTGACCAATTGCCTGGTATGTATTAATGTCTTTAAAATATAAAAATTTACTGTAGTCTACATTTGAATGTGGCGGGTAGCTCGCTTTTTATACTACAATTAAAAAATAACGTTAACAGGCGGAATAATAAAACTGCGGAAAAAAAACTGGAGCGGAAACTATATAAACCGGTTTATTATTCCCATACCATTTAACAGGTGGCAATGCTGTGATTATAATAATGCTCTCGTTAGCCCGACTCCGAGGCGCGAACGCATAAACAATTGAGGCGTTCCTATTTTTTGCCTCGTCTCATAATTTGAATACCAATAACGGCGCGGCCGCTCTGGCTTATCGAACGTTTATTGATAAAAACGATTCTCGATGGAGTATTACTAGGCTTTGTAGGCTACGCCTTGACCTCGTAATTAGCATACATACATACGAGTATTAAAGCGGAGAGTGAACGGAACTTAATAAACACATGTAAAGCAACAGAGCTGTATAATACGAGTATTTTCATTGTTGCTGACGTTATTGACAACCAACGTTATTCGAATACGACTAATGTTTCCTGAGCGACACATGTCTGGCCTTTGATGCTGATTTATTTGTTATAATTAATGCAATTAACTACTATTCATTCGCCGAGAAAAGGCCTACTCGGTATTACATTGTTATTTACGTGTACAAAGTATTTGTAAAACATTTTAGAAAAGAAAGAGTATCGCGCTGAGATTACTCCTAGATGTTCAAAATAATGAAAAAGGTCGATGCTTAAGCAAGAGGTATAAGAGTGTCGGAAAAGCTATTCTATTCTAATACTTTTTACATTTTTTGAACTATTCTTAACAATTAAGAGTTGATTTTAATTTTAATAATATTATTTTTTTGCAGGAGCGCTGACAAAGTCCCAGTTCCCTGTGTTCACGATCTACGCCCAAAAGTCGTGCCTGGGCGTGAGGCCGTGCGAGCGCGCGTGGTGCTTTGACCGGGTCCGCGGCTACCACCTCAAGGGCAAGGGCAAGAAGACTCACACCGTCGGATCCAGGCAAATGTGCTTGGACCTCTGCCTCGGCGAGAATGAATTCGTATGCAGGTAAACTAATTACTCACTCTTGCCATAAATATTATTACAAAGAGAAACAACATTTTTTTGATTGTACGTAACATTTATTACTATTACAGTGTGTTAGTTTAATACATTCATATAAAACCATTAAAAATGTATAAAGCTTATTCGAAGTGGTCTCCATTGGCTACAATACAGTCCTTTAAAAGTTGAGGCCAGTTATCAGTAGTACGACGCACTCTTTCTATGGGAAAATTCTTCACTGCCAATCGTATTGGATTGTTTTAGGGACTCCAAATTATCAAGGCGTTTAGAGCAAGCCTTACTCTCCAAAAACTGATTATAAATCATAATCCAGTGGATTAAGATCAGGAGTAGGTGACAGCTAGTCTTCAGCTCTGATGATGTCCGGAACGTTCGTTTCTAACCAAAATTGGGTGGATCGAGCTTTATGACCCGGCGCCAAGCCTTGCTGAATGGACCATTCTTGGTTCAAATTCAAATTCTTTTATTCATTATAAGGTATATACATACACTCAATGAAGGTCATGTTTTAGTCATTGTACTT